>WYDF02122934.1:0-10103 GCA_009867245.2 Adranes taylori
TATAAATGATTTGCACTGATGTGAATACAAGATACGTACTAAGGAGTAATAGAAAAAATTGTCAAAACATGAATCCTGTATCTTTCCTATATCTATACGTATTACATACGTATATGGTATATGAAACATAAAAAGAGAACGAAGAAAACGGACAGAAGAAGAAGAAAATGCGTCCGCTTATTTGAATGCGATAGATGCTTGTAGAAAGCCATTAATGACAAGCATCATGGGTTTTTTGAGGAAATTCATGAGATTTGTACACATTTGGTTAGCTATGTGTTTTTTTCTACATAGACTGTTTAAGTTTTTTGTTAGCGATTTTGAGAGAGAGAGGCGTTATTATTTTGGTTTTATGACCCTTGAGAATTGGCTCGAAAATTGTATAACTTCTAACCGTCAACTTCTATTTGTTTTTATTTCACAATTTCTAGGACTTTTGATAAGCGAATCTTCTAGAGCTGTCGCTTCGGAGAATTTTCAGTAAGCCGTTACGATTTTCGCCTTTATTGTCTCAACGGTCATAGCAGTCATCTCGTTCTATGTTTTCTGAGAATTTTAGCAAAACGCTGCTTTCAGAGCTTTTGGTAACGTAGAGCCGCTACCATCACATACGATAAACCAATAGTGTATCACCGCTAAAATTCGAATATGAAATTCCAACACAGATTAATATCGAGGAGACGCTATTCTGAATTTGGATCTTCATTAGTGGAGTGAGCGATATCGTGCATCTCGAAATCTCAATTTGTAATTACCTGATCATATGTATAACTTGTTGAGCGAGCGATTATCGCAGCCTTAAGAATAGTTTACTCAAAATAGCCCCGTAGTCAATATTAAGTTAATCAGTTATAAATCATCATCAAATATTTACAATCAACATCTCAAACTAAATATTACACAATATACTCTTAACTTCTGCAGGCTCTTAAGATATTTTTATTCGCTTTAACATTTTGCGAAAGATCTATTACAAAGAATTAGATCAAGAAATTCGCTTGCAGCAGAGGAGAAGTATTAAGGAAATTCGACATTTGATAATACCATTGTGGAAAACCTGTTGGCGTTTCATATTTTTGATTAATCAAGATCTCATTCGCACCATTCTTAACAAAGCAGACGATATAATGTTCCTCCTTAAAACGTGGTCAAAATTATTATGCAATGCTAAACATTACTATTACAATTTAAAGAGTTATCAATGTAAATAAAAATATATTACAAAACAAGTCTAAACTAAATAAAAGTTTTAAGAAATACACCAAAATCAAAACATATAAAAATTATCGAGAAAATAGAAATTAATCTGCTTTACGAAATATTATTTAATTTCTATCGTTGAAATAAATTTACTGAATTGAAAAACAAATCCAGATTTTCTTAATTTGCAGTTCACAGTTAGTAAGCCCTGAATGAAATATGTTTTCATACACGTAATGTTTACTGTTTTATTATAATGCCATTTGCGATAACCACCCTCAGATTAGTAAGATTATTGAAGTGGAAAAACTTTTTAAAGTAGAGAAGGAAAAGCACGTTTTTGATATTTTATGGCAAGCAATTGTTATTCTAATCAAATATTGAACTAATTATTGTACTATTTCTTCTAGTACAATAACAATAACTAATTATTGTACTCATTATTGTAACAATAACTAATTAAATCACCTATTTTTGAAAATCTCTTTGTTGTTTTGCAGAATCGTTGACGCCTCATTTACAAGAAAACTTTTATGATATGATTCAAATGTGAGTTTAGTCTAAGTTTTTAAGAGTATAAAAAGAATGATCAAAATGTATAAAAGCTTATAGAGTATTACTAAATATTTACGAAAAAAATTTATTCTTCACAACTGGTTCAGTATATGCAATTACCCAAATTGTCAAAGAGAAGCTTTTCTAGTGTTATATATTTTCCCCAAGTTTAAGTTTTCCTCATTCAAAGCAGTCAATATATTCAAAATAATTAAGCGCTCTTTCAAGGTCAAATTACATCAAAACTAAATCGTTTCTACAACATTTCCCTTAACGCATATAGGGGATGTGGTGTATAATGGGACATGGTATACAGTGTGATACCATTGTTTGGAGAAACTTATTAGACAAGAGCTTAAGCTGCTTGTGGAATATGATTCAAGGGAACTATTTCACAGCTATAACGTTTCACTCATTACCGATTTCACAAATTTTCTTATGGTGGTTTTATGTTTTACCACCGAAGAAACGTTTTTTATGTACATAAGCATGTTTCGATAAAAACAGTGTGAACGTACGTAAAATATATCTCAACTTTTGTGTGCATGGGTGGATCATTTCATTTACATGGTATGTATGGCTAAGATACAAATCTCTTCAAAACATAACGCTGCCATGTAAATTTTGTTTAAATACAAAATGGCCTCATGGTGTTGAAAGGTGGTATAGACATATCTTACCGAAAGTACACTCCAGCAATTTGGTGACTAATTTAATTTTTGAATTTCTGTAAATATGCAAATCTGGTTTTAGGACCTTTGTTATAAAGCCATTTAAATTTAACCGGCTAACTTTTTACAATTAGAAACCAAAAGAATATTAAAGAGCTTATATACTATCAGATTTTAAAAGAATATTTCTGATATATGCAAAATAAAAATAATAAAGAAAATTAAATTAAAAACTATGTTATTGAACTAAAAAATAACTTTATATATTATTGGACAAGAAAGTAAAAAAATAATAACTTTTGGACCTTATATAAGTTTCATTTCAGTTTATGCTACTTTAAAAAGTAGTTCAATAGCTGATTAAATATTTTATATCTTGAAATAACAAACTGGAAGTTATCGAATGTAATTATTGGTGAATTTTTAGCTCTTGTCAAAAACTTTTATATTTAAGTCTTATCATTATTAACTATTTAACTTTGATTAACTCAAAGTTAAAATGAAAAAAAATTATGTGGAGACTTCATTTAGTTTTTGTTTAAATTGTTTAAATATTCCGATGAAAGTTTATACTTGACTTGCTAGATATTTACATGTTTTTATATTATTATTGATATAATTTTAATAAAATCAAATTCATAAAAGTCATTTTAACGCAACGTGTAATGTTATACTATAATATTAAGAAATTAATGTGTGGTAAGAAATTAATGAGATTAATTTAGTCCTCTTGGAACATCAGACCGTTTTCAGTATCTTGCATTGTCATCAAACTACAGAAGTGTTCAAGATTTGAAATATATGAATATATAAACATAGAAACATATAAATAAATAAATATAGTTAGCGCAATTAAAAATTATATTGTTTTTAATAAAATTTCATGTTATATAAAAATGTTTATTAACATAAAAAGTAATATGCAGTTAAACGAAAATTTAATAATTTTCTAAATATAAAAATAAATAAATTAGTAGGAGCCGATTTTTCTGCGATTCTTCCGATATAACCCATTTTAAGTTATAATTACCATGTAGCAAAGTGTGCAGCATGAACTGGTGCGGCGGCTATTACTGGAGCAGCATATGCATGCGCAACTGGAGCAACGGCAACGGCGGTCGAGTGCACATCAACGCGACTTTGATGACTTACGGCGGTTGGAACATGATGAACTACGGGTGCGGCGGCAAGAACGGGAGCAGCATGAAATGTAGCCGCATGTACGGCGGTAACAGGAGCAGCATGAACGGTAGCAATTGGAGCAGTATGAATGGCAGCGGCAGCTACTGGTATAGCCGCGGCGTGTACAGCGGCAACAATTGGTGCGCTATGGTAATCAACTCGCGAACTATGGCTTGTTGCTACGGGAACTGCAGCAACATGTGCCGTTGTTAAGACACTGGGAGCTGGAGCCGCTATGCAGGCGACGATAATGGCAGCAAATATGGCAACACGAAACATATTTAATTATTAATAAACGACTTTAATTACCACACGCGAAACTGTGTACCTATTTGCTTAAAAACTTAGCAAATACTGATTTAGCGCAACTACTAATGAATCGTCTTATATATTGTCCACAAATTTTTGGCATTGAGCTATTAAGGAAGTGTTTTTGATTTACGTATAATAAATACGTTGTTATAATAACATGCTAAATCAATCAAAAATCTCCGAATAAATTTGTTTAATGAGAAATGAGTGCTATATCTTGGTATCTCTACAAATGTGTGCGTTTTAATTAATTAATGATTACAATGTCCGCAAACAATTTTTATTATAACCATAAAACAAGTTTTATATGGTATATATGTCGTTAAAAAAACGATTAAATAATTTTTTAACGAAGAGTAAAATTTAGGAAAAACAGTGATTAAATAGTTAACTAAAAAAGGTTATAAACTTTTTTATAAGTAAGAAAGGAATTTTACTTATTCCAACATAAGTGTCCAATTTCATAAAAAACTATGTAAACAGATATAACGTGTATTTTCACAACTATACTGAAACATAAAAGGAAAATATTTGAAAATTAACACTTATGAGTAACAGTTAACAATTTAGTAACTATAAACGGTCAAGTTTCTGACTAGCTACTTAAATTGCGGATTCGGAATAAACTACATTGCGTAACAATGTTCCCTGCAGACGTAGTTTATCCTTGCTCATCTTGAGGAAGCTTGTAATTGTTGACGCCTTTATATGAAACATGGTCAATTCCAAAAACTTCTGAATGGCTAGTTTTTCCGCGGTTATTTCGTACCAAGCTTTATACACGGTCGCAATGAGTTTAGCAATCTTTAACGGAAAACCTTTATTTCACATAAAAATCCTAATACACAGCAATATAAATTATATAGAACATTAACATATTTAAACAAAATATTTCAAAATAAAATACTTAACCTAATGCTCTAACTTGATACTAAACTGAAATTGAATCCTAAATCCTCCTCTACACCGTCTAACCATACACCGCCTCTTTCTTCCCTATATTTCTAATCCTTCTCCCTCCCCTTCTCTTTCATATATCAGTCTTTTCCGTACTTATTAACTATTTCTTTTATTGTTTCTTTCTTTTCTTCCTTTGTTTTATTCTTTCTCACTTTTCTTTCGTTCTACCCCGTTCGTTCTCCTTTTTACACCTTTCCCTTTCCGTCATTTTCATCCCTCTTTCCCTACATTCGTCCTCCTCACCACCACCACCTCCCTGTTTCTACTATCGCTTTCTCCCATGATTTTTTCGTTATTTTCCTTCCCATTCCTCTTTAATTCATGCATCTTCTCCAATTCTGACCCTTTTGATCTACATCAACCTCATTTCCTCACATTCTTTTATCCAGTGATCCCATTTTTCAACCTGTTCATTGCACAATCTACATTACCTTTCATCAATACTCCTTCAATTCACTCTTTTTTCATTTCCACATCTAAATCTTGCAATCCTCCTTTTCTGCTTCATACTAATTGTTTCCAATAAATACTCCGGCATCCCCCAATCACTTTTAAATCATATTACTTTCTATTATACCTGCATTTCTTCATCCTTATACTTCTTTCTTGCTCTTCTACATCCATTAAATTCTCTTCACCGTCCCCTCGAACATCCTATCTTCATTCTTTTTTTTAATACCATTCGTTCTTCGACCATCCACACCTCTCATACATCTCTTTACGGTTCTTCAGCCTACTAATCATGAACTTTCCATTTTTTGTGCTTTATTTGAGTCGTTTTTTAATACCCTTTATCCATATCTTGTGTTCGTTAAACTCCTATAATATTATATTCGACGGTGTACATCTATCTAATCCCAATATATTCTTCAAATATTTCAGTCCCATACTCTCAATTTCATTTTTCTCTTTCACCGCTGTTAGCTTAGCCCCATACATCAATATCCTCCTTACTAACCTTTAATATTAACTCATTTTGCCCGAATCACCGAACTTTTCCTACCATAGATTCGCTAATCTCTCTGTGTTCATCCCCGTTTTTTTACTACCATATCCACATATCCACTCATGCTCCCACCATTACTCAACATATATCCCAAATATTTATATTCATTTCCATACCCCTTTTTTCATATATCTATTCACCATTCCCATAAACTCTTTCATTTCCTCCCTACTGCTAGCCATACACACTATGTCATTCGCGTAGCTCAGTGACCATATTCTTTTACCAGCTATACCGCCATCCTGCCCTCTCTTCAACATCTTCAACACCTCTTTTAAATTAGAAACAAAGATGTTGAATAAACTATCGTTTAGCCGACAACCCTGTATTAACACCTTTCCCAACGTTAACCATTCAGGTACCTCATCTCCAACTTTTGCCCGTACCTTTGTCTCTTCATACAAGTCTTTAATTTTCATTCTAACCTTTTCAGATATCCCTACCTCTCTCATCTCCACGCATAACTTTTCCCTATCAATCTTATCGAAAGCCGTCTTCAAATCTACAAATAGTATGTATAACATTTCACCATAAGTTTCTATTTATAATCCTTGCATATAGTCTATATGTACCATTAATTATTGTGATCCTCCTGCAGTATTCACATTTCTCCTATTCCCTCTCTTATACACCGGTACAATCTCTCCTTGCATCCGATTATCCGACATATTCTCTTCTCCCATCCATACCTTGTTCATACTTCTCACTAACGCGCGCACGCCCTCCTCATTTAACTTCCCTTCCCTACATACATAGGTACATTATCAGGTGCAGCTGCTCCCCCTTTCTTTATTCTCCTAATTGTTTCCCTTACTTCTTCCATTGTAATTTTCTCTCCACTTCGTACCTCCTATATTAGATCAGTTATTTCTATACTACAACTAGTATCCCTTTTCACACCCGCTATCAAAGTTTGTTTCCATACCTCCTCCCACTCTCCTGTACTTATCCTTGCTTTCTCTCTACCCATCTTCTCCTTCTTACTATTTCCTCAACAATGTTTCCACAACTCTCCTTCCGTCCTAATAGCATTTATAACTTTTCTGCCTCTCCTCTCTCTGTTTCCCTTTTTCTGTCACGTATTCCTCCCATTTCTTTTCACCTAACCTTACTATCTTTAAAGCCTCCCTGTTTAGATATTTAAATAACTTTATCTGTATTAAAAAAATAAACTAAATGATTATTTCCGGAATGGTATATTTTCATATGAATTCAACGTCAATAATTTTGATATGAAATTTTCTTTTATACTGACAACCTATGGTTACAAAATAAAATGTTTGCATAGGCTTCTTGACATTATTTTCATATACCAAACTATTAATAAAATTTAAAATATATTTCAATCTTTTGCCTTAACACACCATAACTTATCTTGTTGTCCATCCATTTTTTTCATATGCCCCCATATCTTCTGTATACTTTCTTCTATTCTTTTGTGTATCCCATTTCACTTTTGCTATTCTGTCGTAAAATCTTTATTTCGTAGTTCTACTCTACTCAAATCCTACCTCCTCCTTTCACCTTCTCTATTACCCCTTCTTAATATTCTTCCCAAATCGCTTCCAATGGAGTAGTGTGACTCCACTCTCTCACCCACCTTTATACATTCTAACTTTTCCATCGCTTTCTCGTTCAGCAATATATAGTCTGTTACAGAACTTCATCTAAGGCATACGTAAGCTTTCTCCCAATGGCGGTAAAGAAAATCAAATCAAGGACATTGCTTGGAGCTGTTTGGTGGTTGACAAATCATTCCTATATTCCACCCAGTTTCATTACCAACGAGAACAACTTCCTCATCATCAACACTGCAATGTGATTTAGCATTAACTTTCTGGATTTTGATTGGCATGGGTTTACTACAGTTTTACTACGGGAATTAATTTCTCTGTAATTGTTCGAATATAGACTGATTGAGTAACTTCGACGGGTGTCCTCTAAAGTACCTCGTTGACGATTTTTCGAGTTTCTTTTTGCTGGTTCATGCATCACAAAAGGCCAAGTTAAATCCACATTTTCGATGAGGATCGTACCGCGGTTGTTCGGCAAGAAACATAACTTTGGTCAAATTTTTTTACTTTTGCAAGATTTAATTGGTATTTCCTCGTCAGGACAAGATAGTTTTTACTTTCGTTAAGTAAACCCATTTTTCATCCACATGAATGCACTGCAATATTTATTTCAATTAATTGGATGAGTTGGACAATATAGTGAGAGAATAGTTTAACCTGCACAGTTTGTTCTCACCTTGCCAGAAAGGTTTTAAAGTACTAGAAATTCTTTTTACAACACCTTATTTCACCTAATCCCTAGCGACTCGACAACTTTGGAGGCAAATCAAAGTGTTGATCTTTATGATAGTGGAATTTCCTATACTTTATTAACGATTTATATGTTTTCTTCCTAATTGCCCTTTTTCCTTAAATTCTATCATAACTTGTTTTGGCTGTATTCCAAATAAAATTAATGGTGTTTGAAAATTAATGGAAAAAATTAAACAGATGGCACCATATTCTAGTTTACTGCTATGAAAGGGTTTGGGCAAAGATTATAGAACTCCTTGCCACTGGCCGCCGATCAAATTTGATTTTTTTTTTACTTTTTGGGTAGTTTTTGCCATGACGATCGTATTACACATAATACGGTCGTGTTACACAATGTGTTTAAGGTCAATTAACCTTAGACACATTGTCAGCGGATAAGAAATTAAACTAATAATTGTTACCGAATTTTACCTCTTCACTTCAAAAACTATTTTGACAAATGTGAACAGATATCTATCTATATTGACAGATGTCATTTTCAACTTACAGATCACTTTTACCATGCTTAATTAAAATAAATAACTACTGATAAGTTTAATTTCATTATTTGAATAATCAATTGAAAAAAATTAAACAGTGACACACTTATTTTGTGATGAAGCGAGTATGTACTATGCTTATTTAGTGTAGTTACAATATATAAAACATTTAGATATGATAAAATCCAAAAATTTTTCATTTTTTGCTTTTATAATATAAATAGCAACTAATCAATTTTATACTTACAGTGGGGTCAAATTGATCACGTGGATTTAAATGCATAGAAATATCGTACAAACACTAAGAATCTAATAGATTTAACCCCGACGAAATTTTATTGATCGATCTGTAAATTAGCTTTTTATGAAATAATAAAGATTTATTAGCGAAGATAAACTAAAAGAACAAAACTATGAGTAACAACATTTCATTAATGTCCACTATATTCTTAAAATGCTTCCTTATTGAAAAAATATGCTTCCTGGCCTTCGAAGAGTATCATTTCTGGATCCAGTAGCACAGCCGGAAAAGTCAATTGAGAATATTAACTCATTCTCAACTCAATGTCAACTCATCTTCCACAGCTTGAAAAATCTTTTGCCCCTCTACTAGAAACTTCATGCCTAATATTTCAATTTAGTCTTCGGAAATATTCTGAACCACGGCAATGGATCTATAGTTGGTTTTCTTCCTTGAACCCCCTAATACTTTCACCAACAAAAACTTCCATTTTTCTACGTCATTTTCGTTTGGCGTCAGATATTCTACTTCTTCCTGGATGTCTTCCATTGATTAGTTGTCAGAGTAAGTGATTCAGGTAGACTAAATTGGTTATCTGAGTCTTCTTCGACAGGCGCAGACACACTCTTTCCGGGTTCGACCACAAGCTTTTGCGCCCTTACATTTCGTCTGCATGATACAGCTGCAAATCTTTGCTGTTGTAAGTATTTAACCAGAACATTATTGACAACTTGATCAGTTTCTTCTTCAAGGTTTGATGTTGGGACTCTAAAAGACGCTATCGAGTCTTTTTTACATAGCCATTGGCGTTTTTCTTATCCATCTCCAGCAAGGTCGTGTTTAGCAAGTCTTGGAAAGTCTTTTTTGTCTATGGAAGTCGAAAGCTTATTAGAAGCTTTCCATCTAGTTAGAACGCCTCTCGAGGCAATTTTGAATGGTCAAAAAATCCGACATCCAAAGGTTGGGTAATATGTGCCGAGTTCTTCGGTCGACATACAAATGAAATAGCATTTTCGGAGCACAATCTTAACACAATCGTTACTTTCTCGGTCCATTATAGCCACAACTTCTCTGATGTATAGAGGACGTAAGGCGTCAAGAGCACACCCACCCGATGCGGAGCCACACATCATAATTGAGGTCGCACTGAAGTTGGAGATATGTTTGGGG
>WYDF02122956.1:0-23314 GCA_009867245.2 Adranes taylori
GTGGCTTAATAGTAGGGTTAGTTAATACTATGGGAACTTATAATTTGAAACTACGAGCTAGATATTCTTTGGTTATATTGGATTCCATTGTTTCCTCGTATTGCACCTCGTTGTACATTGGTTTCACTATTCCAATCTTTGATGGTTCTGTTTAGGAAGGAGTACTTGCTTACGTCAGTTCTTACACTGGGGATCTTGATTTGGTAATTATTTAGCCATCTCCGGCTCTACTCACATTTGTGTAGTCTGTGTGATAGTTCCTGGACTGCGGCGGTTTCTGTATAAACTTTGCCCATCATTGTTAGTCTGGGTTCCTTTCTTCTGTCAGCTAGTTCGGGTCAGGTTAGGGTTTTGCGCAGTTTGGAAATAGGTGCAATTTGTTGGTGTGTTTTTGTTTTAAGCCGTACGTACTGCTTCCCGTTGCTCCTTTTCCAGTTTGATTATTTCATATTTATGGTAGAGGTCTCAAACCTCCGACTAATATTCCATTAAGGGTCATATGAGCTTTAAGTAGGCTTTCGAGAAGACTGTCTTTTTGCATTTCCGGTATAGGCTATATAAAGAACGATAAGGTTGTTTTGTTATTCTTTCAGTGTGTGAGGTCCATTACATTTTTTCATTTAAGATTATTCCTAGATACTTTATTTCGTCGACATAGTTCATCTGCTGCTGTCCTATTGAGTATGGAAGGTATGTTTTATTTCTTCTGAGAAAAAAGCGGACACTTTCACATTTTGTTGTGTGTATCTACATGCCATTACTGTTGCACCAGTTTTCTATCTTTCCTAGATCATCTTGTAGCGTGTTTATATTGCTATAAATGATGCAGTCATCCACAAACAAACGGGATTTACATTTCAGGTTTTCGGTGAGATCGTTAATAAATATGGAGAATAGCCAAGGCCCCAGGACACTACCCTGAGACACCCCAGAAGTTACTGCTTGATGTCCCGAAAGGTGGTTTCCTATTTTCACTCTCTGGGTGCGCCCCAGCAAGTGTACATGGACCTATCTGATTATTCTGCTATCTAGTTGTAGGTAATTGTAAGATTATAGGGAACTTTCTGAAAAATGCAAAAATCAAGAAAATTGCATTAATGAGCTTAAAAATGAGTTAACAACTGTTAAAGTAGAATTATCGGCCTTAAAAGAAAATCATAGCAAAGAAATTGATGCGAAGTCCTTGTCCATAATGGATGTAATCAAAGAAGTAGAGGAGCGTAAAAGACGTGAGACAAACATAGTTATATTCAATGCCTCAAAACATGAAATTACAACACTGAAATTATGTCTCAAACCAAGGGTATATTACAATTAATTGATAACACTCTGGATGCAGCACATCTAATAGCCTATCGATTAGGTAGGAATACAATTCCCGGCAAAACGCAACCTATCAAGGTTGAGCTTTCGTCCGTCATTGAGGTTGATAAAATTCTGAAAAACTCAAAAATTCTCAAAATGAATGAAGATACCAAGAGTTAGCGTATCTTGTTCCAAACACCGTTGGAACAAGAATTTCGACAAAACATAGTCAATGAGTTAAACAGTCGCAAGGCTAACGGAGAAGAAAACCTAGCTGTATAATACTCCAATGGAATTTTTAAGATTATTCTAATGAAATAAGATAAACAGATTGTCTTCTGTACTCTGATATATTTCCTTCCAAATACAATGTTTTTCGCTGTGATAGAATCGGTGCAAAAGATGGAGGATCAATTGTCGAAATGAATGCGCACCTCAGAACTGAACTGATAAAGGTCCCCACATACATCAGAAAGATAACATCGACTTGGTGTGGCTGAAACTTCATACTCAGGAGACCATAATCTTGTTATGCTGCATATATGTGCCACCAGCATCAACGTATGAAAACTTGTTGCAGTTTCTGGAAATCATCTTATCGCAATGCGACTCAAGTATCATTCTTGGTGATTTTAATGTACCTACTTTTATAGATAATTCCACAATATCTGAATTATTGAACAATTTTATTAGTTTTTCACAATGTAAACAGATCAATGACAGACTAAACTTTAAAAATAAGATTTTAGATCTGATTATTGCTACCACGAAAAACTTCGAAGGCCGGACGACAAATAAATTCTTATTCTACACCAATTTTATGGAATATTATTTTTAAATATATGTAATACAAACCAATGTAATTTATATTCTATTTTATGATGGAAAATATTTATTACAATTCTTGGGTATTTATATGTATGCTCAATGATATTTGTCGAGAATCTAGAACCGCATCTAGAATTTTTTAAAAAATTAATATTTCCTATTATATGAAAAATTTATATACAAAAATCGGAAATTTTTGAAGGGTCGGATAAAAATCTGCGGGCCCGATTTGGCCCACGGGCCGTAGTTTGGTGACCGCTTTATTGGATTGTAAAATTGTCGAAGCTAAAATTACTTGTACATTCTTATGTACGAGGGCCATTTGATGGAAGAGTGAAGTTTCAAAAGTTACTCTTGTCGCGATGTTGATTATATTGGTAACTTAATCTTTTAGGAGCCTATTGTCAAAGTTTCGAGCAAATCTGTCAGTTAGTTTACAATTGACAGTCGTTTAAAGTAAACAGTATGTCAATTTTTGACTAAAAATGAATATGACAATATTTTACATCAACTTTCTGAAACCTACTAAACTTGAAAACGTTAACATGGGTGCCACGTTTGCTAACTGTAGCGCAAATGCTCGCTCGTGTTTCATTTTCCAATGACTGGTTGGCTAAGTTTAAACCTCATCCGAGAGAATGTTTTCGTCGATATGTCACCGAATGTGAAGCTTAAGTACAATATTATACGCCAGAAACTAAATCAAATCAAAACAATTGAACGTGCTCCGAAAAAGACAAAAACCATTTCTTCAGCCAATAAGGTTAATGCCACAATCTTTTGGGATTCCCAAGGCGTAATCTTTATTGACTATTTAGAAGAGGGAAGCACTATAACTGGCCAACAATATGCTAATTTCCTGACCCGTTTCGATGCAGAACTAAATGACCGCATTTTTTCAAAAGTCCTGTTCCACCTTTTTTATTCGTCCGCTATTAGATCGGCTAAATTCATCGAATTAGGTTACGAATTGCTACCCCGATCCTCCATATTCGCCAAATCTGGCTCCGTTAGATCGTTTCTTGTTGCCTTACTTGAAAAAGTGGCTCGGTGAAAAGAGGTTCGGTACAAATGAGGTGGTTATAGCCACAATGGATGCATATTTTGCAGGGTTACAAAGAGATTACGTTTTGAATTATTAAATATAAAATGGAAAGCCACTGTATTAAGTATGCAGAGTTGCAAGGGAATTATGTAGAAAAATAAAATATATATTTTACCCCAAAGCAAGTCTTTCATTGAAGTCACTTTCTTCAACAGTCAACAGCCCTCGTATTTATCTAAAAAACGGACAGCTGGCAAATTAGTAGAGTACTGCTTATTTACATTAAGCTGTACATTATTTACTTAGTAAAAATAAATTCATAGAACTGTAATCTTATCTGAAGTTAATAATTTTTTTGTGTTGAAAATTTAATGCTTATAGTTCATGTAAATTTATGTAAATATTTGTAGATAGCTATTAATATTTGATATTCATTTGGGAATACAAATATATTTGCTTTTCATCAAATATGCAATTCAAATAATATTGAAAGAAATTTATACATAGAAAGTACTAGAGCTGATAAAATTTTATTAAAAGCTTAAATTTTATTCACATTTACTTGTTTAAAAAATCGTTTAGACTTTGCTTTCATTTACCTTTTTATTTGTAGTCTATCAGATACATTTAAGTATGGATCAGATAAATTGAAGCATGTAAATTTTGATTCTACATAAAAAACATAGATGTTTAATTCTATTTTAAGTGGATAAACAAACTTTAACCTTTAACTGCTCGCTTGGCGCACTAGGACTCCACACTTATTTTCAATTGAAATATAAATTATATTAATATATTAACATATTAGTGCTTTCATGTATTCTTCAGGTATATATTTGAAAATAAAATAAGCTATATGAACTTTAATTCTTTTCAACAATTCGTCTTATATAAAATTATTATTGATGGTGCGTAGGTCATGATGTCTTACAGGCCATGCGAGAATAAAAAATACATAAACAGGTTGCAACAGTGCGCTTACAGAACCGTTGATAACTCAATCGTCGCTATTAGCCATAACTAATATGTTAAATAATAAATAAAACTTCCGATGAGGTCATCAGATAAACTAATTTTTCCCACGTGCATTCATTTTAGTAGTCTTCAGTCTTTTATGTGAACAATTTTTGTGCTCTTGATTGCAAAGCTATTTGTAAAGCTATAGTAGTAACATGTAACAATTATATTTTGCAAATAGCTTTCAAATTAGAGCACAGAAATTAAAAATATATGCGTTGGAGTCTGACAGAGACCACGCGAGTAGATATGTATGCAAAGTGTACGCGACTAGTTAAAGGTTAAATAACCTTCTAGCATTTAATTTCATGGATATAGTCACAAATATATACTGTATACAAAATTGTGTAATATTCATTTTTTTAATTTAGTTACTTCTCTACTAAGAACATTTGTCTCTACTAAAATGAGAATATAATTTCTGAAAATAAAATGATATACCATAGAAAACAAAACAAAAATAATAATAATAACAACAAGTTACATCGGAAGAGCGTGGAAAGTATTCGTTAATGAAACCTTTTAAAATAATCTGCAATGTCTATTCGATTTTACTGAATTTATAAGGTTGCATAAGAAAGGACTTTAAACTTACATTTTCAAAATTACGTAATCGTATGATGTCTGTTTTCTCTTGGCATTAAATCAATACATATTTACATTCAGCAGAACAAAATATTTACAATATAAAATTAATTCGAACTCTATATATAAACAAATACAACCAAACAAATAATAAGTATAAACAAGACAATAAAATAAAAGAAAAAAAAACAATACTTCTCACTTCTGGAGAACCGACATAGTTCTCATTTTATCACATCCACCATTTCTTCCCTACTTCCCGCCATACAAACTATATTATCCGCATAACTCATCGTCCATATCTTTTTTTCCTAAATTAATTTACTCTCTCCGATTGTAGCACCCTTTCCAAATCGGCCAGTAACTGTTAAACAAATTTTCACTCATTGGACAATCTCGTCTTACCCCTATTAATTTCAAACCATTCGGATACATTCTCTCCTACACCCGCGTTTACTTTCGTTTTCTCATACATTCCTCTTGTCCCTATCATTCTTCCATCTATTCCAATTCTCTCCACTTTCTCCCGCAATCCCTCTCTTATTTGTTTATCGAACGCAGACGTTAGGTCTACAAACAACAACAATAACTTTCTCTTTTCACCTACCTCCCGATTCATTAAATAATTTAACGTCACTATTGTTGTCAGTAATTCCTCTACCTGTCTGCGTCTTTGTTAACATACACTTTTCTTTATCTCTCTTTCCAACTTACTATTTATTACTCTAGCAACCAATCTATATATTCCATTCATTATCGTAACACCTCTATAATTTGCCAATACATTTTCTATCACATCTCTTGTACACCGGGAAAATTTCCCCTTGCTTCCATTCTTCAGGCATTCTTTCCTTTCCCTTCCATACTTCGTTTGTCACACTTGGTTATCGGTTTAACCCCACTTGTATTGAAACATCCCCATATTTCAATTGACAACTTATCTGGCTGTGTCGCACTTTTTTCTTCATGTCCTTTATTTCCTCCCTCACTTCTTCCACCTTAATATCCTTGATTTTCTCTATATTAAAACACAAATCCAAATCAAAATTTTAATAAAATTCATGAGTAAAGTTAAATGCTCTTATGAAAGGTTGGACTGGTATGTAATGTAATATGTTCTGTCAAATTGAATGTGGAAGTTTTCTGTATATCTCAAACTTATATTGAGTTAAACAACACCGAAGGCCCTGCAGGCTAAAACCTGTGCGTCTGTGGGACACCTGAAAGAATTGGCAAAACATAACTATCTTAACGTATTTTGAGTGAGGGATTGAGGACAACGTGATAACTGATAAGTTAGCGAGACAAGGGGCAATAAACAATTTATTGCCCCTTTAGATAATTTCAGCCGAATTTCGCGAATGAAGAAGATTTTAAGAAACTGTTGCGCAAACCGACTGAATCCCACCACTGATAATAACCAATTATAAGTTTTTCTCTATGAATATGCTAGGCCCCAACCCTTCCTGTGGTCTAATTGAAAACCCACAGGAAGCTGATAATAACTTTCTGATATTCTCTCACTACAATACTTTGAAACAATATATAAAACTAATTTTTATCTTTTTTATTACAGAGACATGCAAAAAATGCAAGAATGTTCGGTGCGTGTATTAGAATCCTGTAAGGATAACACACCTGCGAATATCGTCGAAGCACTATTCAAATTCATTAAACGGGTAACGCCATGCAAAGATTATAAACCCCAAGCGAAACCTCAAGTAGCTCGTAAGTTTGACGAACAAAATCATTCAAATGCGAATTTTGCAAGCTTTCTCTTAATGTTTTTCGCTGCTCTCTTTATTAAATGTATATAACTTCACATATACATAGGTGTTTTTCTTATATTACAAAAATTACCAAAATAATAAGGCTTATTGTTTAAACAAAAAAGATATGATTACCAAGTATCTTAGTACGTGCTATTTAAAATTAAAATTCTTGGCTCACAAATTTTGCCTTGTTATTTCGGTCATTTATATGATGTTTGTTGTTTTTTTTTGATGCAAGCCCATAACAAGGAAGTTGGCGCATAAATATATTTTTCAAATAGATCAATATGTTTTCTAAATTTAAATTAATTAAAATAGAAGAATATTAAGTGATACAACAAATACATGAAAATTTTACGAACCTTTCATATAAAAAAACTTTTTTGGTATATTATCCTGGATTCTTCTCAAATACTTGGAATTTGTTGATAGATGTTCTCATGCGAATTCGCTTTCTATCTACATTCGTTTTTGTTCTTTTGCTTTATAATGTAGTTTGGCAAAACTATTCTGCTTAAATGTTTTTCAATAAATATTTCGCAGATTTTTTTTATCTAATTGAAATAAATAACATTCTGACAGATCTTTATTATCGTTAAAACATAAACGAGGCAAGTTCCAGTCCGTAATATTGATATCGATCAAAAGTTCGATCATTCTAGTTCTTTTTATCCGGTTCGAAGGACCAAAATGTGTGATTGTTGTTTTAATGATGATGAAATACAACTGATTGAGTAATTTTAACTATACTATAATTAATAACTAATAACAAATAATGAAAATGAATTATCTAAGCCTCCTTTGTTTAACACAAGTGGCACCAAAACATGTGCAATTTGTAACTCGTAACGACATATATCTAAAATTTTGTTTTTTTCATATGCACTAACTTTAAACAATAGTTAGACATTAGACAAATACAATTATTTCATATTTGTATTGATTTTATTTTTTATGATTATTTATTATGATTTTATTTATTTATTATGAAAAAGATTTTATTTATTGAGTTATTTAAATTTTGAATATGTAATTGTACCAACTTCACTGTAATGCGGGCTTGTACCATATATTATGTTTTTAATCTTACTATGCAATTTTCTTTTAGTTTTACACTTGTACAGAGCATGGTACTGATTACTGTATAGAATATTCCATTTATTTTTGTACTGGTTTTATTTTCTATCTTTACATGTTTTCTGTAAAGTCGTAGTTAAAAGTTAAAAAGAAAACTAGGATTTTAGTACTTATTATATATTTTTATTTCACATTTTTATGAAAGGTATAATTATTCTTTTAGTACTGCCTAGATTAGATTCCTTAGAGTTTGTGATATGTTTGTAGTTTATTTTATATTTATATTATTTGTCTATAATTGGTGTTCTAAACGTAGAGTTGATGAAAACATATTGTGAATCATATATGAAATATAGATGTTCTTTATCAAATATAATGTTTTTTTACCTTATTCTTTGAACGAGCTATTTTTTTTAATTACTATGATTCATTAATTTGTTTTATATACATATGACTTATTTAAACAAGCGTATTGCTGCTTACTTGCATGACTAAAGTCTATATTTATTATATATTGACGTTGTTCCGTAAATTTAAATATTACTAATATGATTGATTGTATATGTGTCGTTCGTCTTTTTGATCTGGGTTTTAAAAACCTTCTGGTCTTATTTGTTTATTTAGTAATTTTCTTAGTTCACTCCGAGTGTTGTTTTTCCCTTACTTTGTACTCAATATGCTAACGTAGTAATACCTCTATTATGGCATTCCCCAACCATAATTACTAGTGATGGGATTCAAAACAGTTAACAATCGCTTCGAACCTCCTAAAAAAATCATATTTGTTCAACTGGAATTTATTGTTTAATAACATATTTTAATCTCAAACAGTTCAAAAAAGGATAACATTTATTTTAAATATTTCCAAATTGAAATTTGATTTTCATTGTAGTTTATTGGCCTTGCTTTCGTTACACTCTACTATCATCAGTAGAGTTGTTCTTCCTTAGTCACGTTTTAATGTTTCAGGGTTCTATATATCCGTAGGAAAAGCAACTAAATTTATTATCATACGATTAGCAATTTTTTGGACAGTTAAACGGTTTCCTTTTTCAGTATATATTAAATTCATTGTAAAAAATCCTCTTTCAGCTTCCGCAGAACTAATTGCTACAGTATTCATAATGTTTTTCGCTTTTCGAAATGATTTTGTAATGACGAAATTTTCGCGATTGCTTATACGTTTCCCCAAAAAGTCGTGGAATTCATTTACGTCGATGTCGTAATGAAAAATATTGTTGAATCCGCTCAAATTCTCCACTGCGACTGTTCATGGAAATCCATTCAAGAAGTGGTATAAAGAGATCTTCAACCCACATCAAAGCTCATCACTCCATTGTACTGCTTTCCATTGCTGAGGTGTCCAAACCTCATGACCTTTTGCCCATCTAACCCTATTTTTCTTTTGCCGTTGGCTTAGAAATGGCTTTTCTTTCGCCTAAAACCAAATTGTCAATATTAAGAGAAGTGTTTTGAAAAATATTTTAATAAAAAACTATAGAAATTCGTCTAGCAACAGAATACTCAATAAAACACTTATTTCAAGATAATTGGCACGCCCATTTCTCTAGATAATTCTCCTTTTATCGGCATTCGTGATTTTGCTTTTTTAACGATTTGGGGTCTTTTGGCAACTGAACCGTACTTTTATATTTACATATTATATTCCGTACACTGTATCGCGATAACGGTAATAAATTTCCAATTTCGCAGCTAGATTTTCCAACATTAGACAATCTAATAATAATTGAACGAATTTCTTCACAGTTCTCTTTTGCCATGTATTTATTCACCCTTTCAATCATCTCATTCATTTCTTCCCTTGTACTGGCTATGCACAAAATGTCGTCCGCATACCCTAACGACCATATCTTCTTGTCCTCCAACACCACACCTCCAAATTGTCCTTTTTGCAGCACATCCTCCAAATCTGGCATATAGATGTTAAATAAACTTGCGCTTAACGTACATCCTTGTCTCAACCCCTTCTTTACATCAAACATGCAGACACCGTCTCTCCCACTGTCGCTCTTACCTTTGCCCCCGTCATAGAACCCTCTAATCACCCCACACAAACCTTCCGATATGCATACTACTTCCATTCTACTCCATAATTTCTCTTTTACCAGTGTGCCGAACACCGATTTCAAATCTATGATTAATAAGTATAACTTTTCCTTCTACTCACTTCGTGATGTATTATGTAATTGAGTATAACTATATTATCCACAGTAATCCTAACCTTTTTAAACCCTGCCTGCGTCGTCGACATCTTTTTCTCCTTTATTTCCTTGTCCAATTTTTTATTCACTATTCACTATATTAGTTATTATTGCGTTCATTAGTTTTTGGCGAGGGAGAGTGCTGTAAATTGTTTGCTTAATAATGTTAATAACTTTAAAAGCATCCGAATTGATGACTTTGTTTTCATATATTTCTTTACTTTCTTTAATCATTTCAATGACCAATATGAATCTCTTTGTTCAATTTTCGCTTTGTAAAATATTTAAATTTTGTAAAATATTTAAACTCAAATGCTACAAGTCTTACCTAATTTTTTCTGTCTTGGTAAATGTAGTCAGTTCGCAAGAACTTTCAGCCGAATTTCGCGAATGAAGAAGATTTTAAGAAACTGTTCGCGCGAACCGACTGAATCCCACCACTGATAATAACCAATTATAAGTTTTTCTCTATGAATAAATTGTTTGTATGTCTGAAAATGATCCCCAAGGGTTGAAATTGTAGTTACATTCTATTATTATTTTGTAAGTGGTAAATAATGAAGTAAATATTCTTTCAACAGCTTCGTAGGCCTCTGATGTTTTATGCTTTAACTCCGGAAAAGTAAATCTCTTGAGTTGATAATGGCTGAAGAGACTCAACTAAATGAATCATTAAGAGACTAAATAAATTAAATTTTGTGAGACGTGTTTTATTTTAATAACAAAAAGAATAACTTTGTAGATCTCTGGTGATTAATGGTTTAACTATTTACGGAAAAATAAGTCTGTTGTGCTGGTGATAACTCCTTGTGACTGTTTTATAATCATTTGTTCATATGGCTTATTTTCTTATTGTAAATGTTTAATCGGTTAACAATTTCACATTTTTGCTTTAAACCAACATTAAACAGAAACAACTGCATTGAAATGTGTTTGCATTGATCAAAAATTTACAAAATAGAATTCCGCTTAATGATTGTTTTGAAATGAAACCGGCAACGACAATTAAACATTTTCAATAAGAAACTACACATTTGGTTTCTGTAAATAAGTGTACAAGTGCTTATCATGGAGCAGCAAACTAATAATAATGATAGGAATAAGTGTCAATCAAGGAATTGTACATTTTTTGGTAAGTTAGTTAATGAGTTATTTATCATAGCTGTTAAGAAACTAATGCTTCACTGATACCAGAAATTGTCTATGACGAAGTAATTACTTTCCAAGTACTAACAATTGCAATTAAAATCTTGTGAAAGCTTTGCAATACTGTAAATATCCGAATCAAATCTACGAATGCATGCAAGTTATAAAAGTAAATGGGGTATTCTAAAAGTTACTTAAGTTCTGCACTAACACACTTGTACTTAAGGTGTGATGAGAATAAAAATATTTGCGTCAATAAAATTGCGTAAAAGGTATAATGTAAACAAGAATAAACATTATATTGGTGAGACCTAATCTCTTTCAATGCAGTAGTCTTAAATTGGCGGCTCACGAAGTCATTTTATTCGGCGTACATAAAGTTTTAAACTTTTTTATACATATGGGGATTGTAGTAGACTATATAGTATATAGTTTAAATTACGTCATTATTTATAAATATGTATCAGTAACTAAATCGCTTATGCTTGCACTAACGTACTTGTACTTAAGGTCTGCACTAACATAACTTAAACTGTGCACTTCATGGTTATTTCTCACTTATATATTGCTTTTCTATTTTAATTTGCTCTTCATAGGAATAGTACATTCTTGCTTAATACATTTAATCTGAGTATGCATATTTACTGCATGACGCATGATAATTTTAAGAATTAACCTCTGAAACATAATACCTAGATATAATTATAAATTGTAGTGAAATAAATGAGAATAAAAATATTTGCGTTAATAAAATTGCATAAAAGTTATAATGTAAACAAGAATAAACTTTATGTTGTTGAGTGCTAATCTCTTTCAATACAGTAGTCTCAAATTGGCGGCTCACAAAGTCATTTTATCCGGCCTGCATAAAGTTTTAAACTATTTCTCATAAATATGGGGATTGTAGTCAAAATTGTTACTTATAGTTTAAATTACGTCATTGTTTATAAATATGTATCAATAACTAAATCGCTTATGCTTGCACTAATATAAGTGTACTTAAGATGTGCACTAACATAACAAACTGTGCACAGCTGGTTTGATTTAATAAACCATTTGTTTTGGAGTAGGAGCACTTTTGTTTGATTTATGATATTTCATCTTCCACAACAATGTATGTTAAAATTATTATCCTTTAATGAATTCCAAATAATGATTATCCCGGTTTCTTAGAAGATGTTCAACATCTTCCCCTCGTATAACGCGAAAAGGATCTAGCTACAGGCCCATTGCTCTAGGTTTATGTATGAGAAAACCTTGAACATCTTACAGTCAGGTTGGATTGGTGGATAGAAATCAACAATGTTCTTCCGCCTTGTCAGTTTGGTTTTAGAAGAAGATATCAGACCGCTTGTATTCTTCATTTGTATAGTCTTGTAGGTCTTTCCTTAATAAAGTGTAGTCAAGTCTTTTGTTAATACAGAACGGTGTACCTCTCTTTTCCTGAAATTAAAAATGGCCTATGATTCAGTTATCCCTAATATTTTATGTTCTATTTTGGACAAATTTAATCTTCCATCGCGATTTATTAACCTTTTTTATAATATTATTTCTTTAAAAAAAATATTTGTATCATTATCCTGCTTCGTTTCGGTATTCATGGATTGGACTTCCCCAAGGCTCAGTTCTGAGCTTCATCGTCTTTAATTTATACATTAGTTATCTTCCAAAACCTAAGCTACTCTTGTATGCAGATGATCTTATATTGTAACGGCAAAGACATGTTAACGGTAAGAAACTTTCAATCAGATTTTAATCGCATTGTTTGGTATATAGAATCTTTCATATTCTATACACCTGAATTAATATTTCTTTCAAAGACTTTTTAGTTCCGAAAAGTAATTCAATCAAGTTTTTGGGAATTTGATATTGCTATCAACTACCTCGTCAATAATTGTACTTTTAGACTAAATATTCTTAGATCATTATACTCCACTTATTGGGGAGCGGAACATAAAATTCTTGGACGTTCTGCGCAAGTGTATGGATTGTAATAAAGAGATTTGCTATAGGGTTTGTAGAATTTAGTTTTCGTCTATAACACTAATTTTGGGTTGAATGAATACCTCTCATACAAGAGCAATTTTAGTAGATGCAGGTGATCCTCCTTTATAACTAAGATTTTCTTTACAAGCTTTAAAATATCGTTTGAAATTATTTTATGTTAATTCCTCCTTAATTCGGAAGTTTTCTCTGTCGCGGATCTTTCTACCCACCACTCATTTAAGTAAAACAAACTCCCTCCTTTATTCTTTCAATCATTTAAGCGTGTTGTTCAATATACTAAGTACGTTCAACTCGGGTCTAGCTTTTTGTCTTTTAGATATTTTTATATAGCCTGTTCTTAGATCTCATGGAGTGTAAAATTATTATTCGGAAGCTATGGCTATCCTAAAATGTGTGAAATTAATAATTATATACGATTTTAAACTTTCTTTTTTTTTTACTCGGATTCCTTGAGCGCTTTAACCACACTCTGTAGTATTGGGATGAAAAATAATTCTGGTAGGTTATTGAATTCAATTCGAGATACGGTTGCATCAGTTCGGAATAATGATAGATAAATTAAATTTTGCTGGATCCCAGGACATTCCCGGATTCCAGGAAACAACATGGCGGATGCCTTACCAAGGAGAGCTCATAATTTATATCCGGTTTCAGCTAAATTTTACCACTCTGTGGTATTTTCAAAAAGGATATATACGCATCTTGGCAGGTGTTATGGTCGAAGCTAAATTGCCGACCTGACAGAAATTATTTTAATATAAACTCAATCATGTCTATCTTAATCTATGTATATCTTCTGTTATTTCTCGTCTTAGATATTTGCCAAAGATCATTCCTTTTGTATTTGTGGACAATTTGGTGACTTGAATCATATTTTCTTTGAATGTAAGTTGAATTCTCGTAATATTAGTGCTCTTCACTCTACCTTGCTTCATCTTTGAATTTCATCAGTTGAATTTCCGTTTCGCATTAAATCAATTCTTGCATCGTTGTTTAAGGAAAAATGCCTTGGCCTGATTAAATTTTTTGATCAATCGGCTATTATAATTTAACTAGTTAGATGTTATTAATCACTATATCCTAACTTACTTTAGTATCTTAATTTATCTAATATTCGTTCACCCTTCAACTTGGGTCGATGATAGGCTTTAAGCGAAAAGAAACCGACATTAAATTGACGAGGAAGAGAAGAAGAAGAATAAGAACGAGTTTTATAGAATATTTTGGACTTCGGAACAAATATAAAATAGTTGCGTTGGATAAACTTGTAATCCACATCAGAATAATGCGTAATTCTGACGCTTAAGATGTTACGAAAACATTTGAACATTTACGTTCCAAATATAATCGCGAGATCAATATACTTAATAGTTATTGAGATGTGAATCTCGAACGGACGAAGAGATCTAATTCTGAGGTATTTTACGCACGACAACACGATGTGAGATTTTTTAACCAGTTAAAATGAAACTATGAATAAGTTAATAAGTTATATTGTAGCCAATATGCTTTACGTTTTCAATATATTTAAAAAAATCATTTATAGGGTAGCCAGATTTCTTGCAATTCAAACTGAGACCACTTAGTTTTTCCTCTCCCCGAGATCCTTTGCCTTCAATGTCTGTTCCAATTTCTATTATCAATTTACTGTGTACATTATTATTTCCATTTCTGTCTCGTCCGCCAAAATTAACATTAGCATTGTCGCCCCCCAATCCAATGCATTTTTCAAAATCTATTTTCAAGTCTTTTACCGTTTGTGTACAAAAATTGACCAAAGATTGTTCTAAAGATTGTTCCTCGAAATTCCCCAATTTTACATTTATTCTTGTTTTAGACAAACACTGGATTACAAGTGAAAATATTTTTTTACCTTTGTGATTACTAGAATCGTTACTAATACAGTGGACCCTCGATATAACGCGCATGTCGGGCAGGAAACAACACCCGCGTTATACCGAATGGCGCGTTGGCGACACATTAAATTTACTCAAAACGATTTGAGCTATATACTGAAACATGCCATCAACTACATACATATTATGTATTTTAATAAAAAAAAAACAAATTTATTAAGTGTTTTATTAAAATTCACATAACATAGTTATACATCTTAATAAGTACATATATGTGTAATTTTATTTACGTAGATAAGGTACGCTTGAAAATACATATGTAAAAGCAAACACTCTATAACTTGACTAAATCTATGTATTCGACATCATTTCAATTACAAAACATTACTTAAAAAAGTGAGTAATTTTTGTTTGTTTGCTTTTTGATAACTTCTATATCATTTCCCTTTTGAAAGATGCTAATTGCAATAATCTGACACTGTTAATATTTTCTTGTGATTTAGCCCATCTTATAACGGTTTACATGGGTGTTGTTACTTCTTTGGTTGTTCGGTATTTCAGCTATCCCACTGGCACTTTCTTCATCATCTTTTGTTTCTTCTTGACAATCTTCGTCACCGCAAATGGATTCGTTAACATTTTATTAGTCATATTCTGACGTTAACATTTTATTAGAAATGTATCCTCTAGCGTCCACATCTAACCAATCAGTCAAAGGATCATTAGTTATTTCTGGCTCATTCAATATTTCCCGGATACGAGAAATTTCAGCCTCAGTGAAGATATTATCTGAAGCTGAATCTGATTGTGTTGTGGTTTCGTCAAGATCAACTTGATTATTAGATTCATTTAATGTTTTCCAACAGTTTTAATTGTCTCTGATGTGATTGCCTGTCAGGCAAGTCCAATACTGTAGGACTCGTCTTTGAGATCCATTTTTTTTAATATGTTGACGTCAATCTGATGCTAATAATGACCTCAACATTTCTTTTCGGTAATTTGTTTTGAAAGCACTAATAATGCCTTGATCTAAGGGTTGTATAAGAGCAGTAGTATTTTTGGAATATATGTACTTTACTTTTATTTTACCATCGTCAGACACAAAGCTATCAGCCGGTGGATGAGCTGGGCAATTATCCAAGCAAAGCAAAGCTTATGGATCTAGACTCAATCCTCTAAGAAATTTTCGCATAGAGGGAACAAAGGAATTGTGAAACCAGTCATGAAATATGTTAAAAGTCATCCAAGATTTTGTGCTGTTTTTATAAACAACTGATTTTATATTGATTGACTTGAAACATCGTGGGTTTTGACTTTACCTATAATAAGTGGCGTCAACTTGTGATTACCAGCTTTATTTACACAAAAATAAAGCTGTTATCCTTTCCTTGCTTAGTTTTAATCCTGTCTTTTGTGGGTTACTTTTTAGATCTAAGGTTTTACTTAGCAACATTCTGTAATTTAATGCAGTCTCATCATAGTTATAAACTTGTGCATCAGTATAGCCTTCTTCCTTAATGGCAATTGTGAACTGTTTGGAAAATTCTACAGCGCCTTCAATATCACTAGAGTTTGCTTCAACAGAAATGGAAATTTGGAAAGTGCCATGTCCTTTTTGCCAACGCCACAACCAACCGTCAGAAGCCTTAAAATCTCCTTCTGCTTTTAAGCTTACGTGGAATTTTCAGCCTGCAACTTTAAAGCAGTTCCAGATATGGGAATACCTTCACTCCTTTTTTACACAAACCATGCATAGAGGCAATCGTCAACATTTTAATTTTTTTTAACTCTTGGCTTTTTTCGAATAAGCCCAGCATCTTGGTCAAGCTTATCAACAAATGAATTCAGTTTTGTCTCCTCTGCCATCCAACCCCTTACGGTTCCTTCAGGTATGTCGTATTCTCTTCTTATGTTTGTTTACGAAACTCCGCTCTTTACTTTAGCAATAATGTCTAGCTTTTCTTTTACTCATCATGCATTCAATAATTAATTGTAGTCTGCAATAATTACACTATTCACTAATTATACACTATAATTATGAATAAGTAAACAACAATTAAACACTAATCAAAATACATGCAGGAACTCCATAAATACACAATTACTCAATACGCAATAAGAATAAAATGTGATAGTTACGCCGCGCATGGACTGACGCACGGATTGTATAAACTTGGTTGAACTTATCGCGAATATTGCCCGCTCTATAATCGAGTGGGCGGTATAGCGAGTAGCGCTATAACAAAGGTTCACTGTACTATAAAATGAACAACTTTGAAGTTTGTTAAGAATGAGATGCACTAAATGAGGAGCGAGAACTTGATTAATCAAACAAGTTGTTTTAGTCAAGTTGTTTTTGTTTTATGCGAAATACATTTTCGTTGCGGTTGTTCGTTCTTCTTCTGGGCTATTTTGTTTTAGAAAATATTCTGTAACCGTTTTAGACGTGCTTGTTGCTACATTGGAAGTATGTTTCTTTTTTAATGTGATCCTTTATATGGGCAATTCCAATAAATAAACTGTTTAATTGTCATGAATAGTCAGTCGTATCCTTTGCGTCGAAAAAAGCTCCCAGATCACTGTGTACCTTTCAATCACCCTTATAGTTTTCTTCCGGATCAAAAGATATCACATGCACAAGAAAACCATCCGATCACCACAAATGTGTGAAGACTGGAAGCGAAGATCAGAACCAGTGCTGCCTTACCGCTTCCGATTACTGTCAAGCATATACTCAAGCTTATTTGGACTTGTTCACATCCGCACATCGATATCATACACAAATTGTAATGCTGAAAAAGTATGTAAAATAGAAAAGTTTGAAAACTGGTACTTTGGGTAATCTCGAAATGTTCGTTCGGGACAGTGGGACACGAGGAGTACAACCGACGACAACCCTGGGACGCGTGGCAACCCTGATCATTTAAATATTTTCGGTATCATTTCATCGACTTGCTACAGCATTGCATGCTCGACTGCGATACTACTGAGAGAAGTGGTGTTTGACCTTGGATTCCATAGAATTGTTTCTATATTTTGTTCCTTGTGCCAAAGAGTATTTATCCACTGTTCCCCCAAAGCAAGCTAACTTATGTTTTTTACTTCCTTCTATAAGGAGGTTATGCAGTTAACAGCATGTAAAAATTACAGTATACTAGCTTTTTTTGGATGCGTATTCTAATCAATAGAACTATAGTGGCTAAAATGCCACAGATATTTTCTATAATAGGACGTGCTGATGGTAACGTTTTATTGGAAACCAAAAAATGTAATTTTTTTAAGTTAATTAATAAATCTTTATTGGTTCAAAACTACAAATTTCCATAAAAAAATAAACACTTTCCCTGTTCCAATATATCATATCGCTATACAAATAATAATTCTTTACAAAATTATTACATATAAAAAAAACTACGAATAACTTGTAATGAAGACTAACGCAACATCTACTTTTCCTTCTTTCTCCATTTTTTATTTTTTTCGTTATTCTTTTTCTTTTCCTGTTTTCTTCTTTCCTACCTTCCATCACTATCACTAACAATCCCTAACAAACCCCATTTCCACACATCGCCAGCCCCACCTTGTGTTCATAACTCATTTTTATTTCCCTGCATCTCCTCTTTGATTCCAAATTGCATCCCTCCATCATTTCTACTACACAAACTTCCCACTAGCCTTCATCACATCTCCCTTATTAATTTCAAACATTATTTTCTCCATTACTTTTGTGTTCCTTACCCCATTTCCAATGTACATCCTCCAATTACCCGCTACCATCCTTTGTTCATCCATCCACAACATTTCATCACATACATCCATCCAATGCTCCCACGTTTCTTCCTCCTTCCCACATATTATACAACTTCTTTCCCTATCCTTCATCCATTACTTATTTCCCCTTTTTTAGCTACTACACCTTAAACTTGCTATCATCCTCTTTCCTTTCATACTTCTTCTTGATTTCAAATAGTCTCGTGAAATACCTTCAACCATAAAAAAAATCATATTTCCTATTGTATCTACTCATTCTTATTCTTTCATGTTTCTCCTGTACTTCCACATCCCGCAACGTTTATTCAACCTTTATCTGACTATTCATATTTTCCCTCATCTTATTGTCCCATTCATACATTGTCCATCCACACCCCTCATACATTCTTCTTCTCGTTCTGACCCATTCGTTGCTATGATCCCCCTTACTTATCTCCATCATTATGTTTTAGTGAAGTTTGATTCATCAAATTATTGAGTAGGGATTATTATGTCACGAAAAGCTTTCATTTACTTGAAATACAAGTGGAAAATTTTTATAGCGTTTGCTTGACCTGAGGATTGAATCGTAGATTCAATTTTTAGTTTTTAATAGTTCATTTAATGGAAACAGAAAAATTAAATGTTTTCAAATGTCTGTCATTGTGAATAAGACTACCCTGAAATAGTTTTTGTATTGCTATCCGGAATTTGAAGATATCCTTAGAGACCTGTTTAGCTCAACATTTTTTTTTATTAAGCTTAGACATTCACACCATGTTCGGGCGGTCAATTTATGCTTGTATTAATTAATATTGTGATGAATCCAAATAAAGTGGACTAATTTGTGCATGACAAAACTTAAATTAAAATAAAACACATTTCTTTTAAGCAGAGCTGTTACAAGTACTTGGAGTAATAAGTAATTTTTTACAGTACATTTTAATTACTTTTTATTTCAAACAAGTAAAAGTATCCAGCACATTTTAGGCAAAGGTCTGGAAGTAAAAATATTCAGTACCCACAATGTAAACTTTGGAAGTAAACTTTAAAGTAGAAAGGTACTGAATACTGTACTTTCTTTATTCAATGATTTAACATTCAATATACTATTGTATTAACATAAGTTGTTCAATTAATTATCGATCGTTTGAGACTAAAGGTATTGTGAATTTGTTAATGTTCTGTAACATTTTTAAAGTACAATTCCTACTGCACAGAATGTATATATTAGTAGGCGATTGGTTTCATATAGCCGCGTTACTTATCGTTACGCCCCTTCACTGCAAATCATATTAGAATTTACAACTTTTACCACAAATGTTTTACCAAATTATAATCGGATGTGTATTTTTATTTTTAGAGACACTAAGTATAGTACCTAATAAAACTCCGGAAAAAGTGAAAAGATCTGATGATGAACTTACATTGGTTAAAAGCTTTAATAAGAAGTGCAAAAAGTATGCTGGACCAAATGCGTATCGGGATTTAGAGGTAAGATTATATTTGAAGTTGCTGCATTTGGTACATTCATAAATTAGTATTAATCTATATAAATTAAAATGTAAATGTTCGTTTGTTCAAAATCATAAATCTCCGAAAGTTCTTCACCGATTGCTTTGAAATTTTGACACAACGCAGTCGAATACGCGCTTTATATACTTATTATATTGACAGGTAAAAACATGCTTTTTTTTTAAAAACAGCGTCATCTGTTCCTCGATCGACACCAACGGACGAAATAAATGCTTGTCTGAAATACTCTACTTTGTGGCGACACGTAAAGACGTAGAAATTAAATACAAGCATGCGTGCCCAGCTACAAAACGATCGATCAGCTAAGATATTCTCACATCAATTGCTGGAAATTGGAAACGGAAAGGTGTCGCCAGTCTAATGGATATTAAGGAAAAACATTCTTGTCAGATTTCAACTTCTTAAGCTAATTGACTTCTTAAGTTATTTTGATTCTTGTTTTATACGACCCCCGCTTTTAACCAAGAATATTCATGCCAAATTGCAACTTCCTAAGTTAATGGGTTTCTGAGATACGGTAATTTTAATTGCGATTTTATACATCTTCGACCACAGCTTTTAACCCTAGAAAAACTGAAAATCAAAATTTAGTCTTAAACGTGTCAAATAGATTTCGACAAAGTCTTTCAGCCGAATTTCAAGCTTCTACATTTAACAGTTTCCGAAAGAGCTTAAAACTTTAACCCCGTTTATAATCCCTTTTGGGGTCTAATTTCGAAAAATCCCATGTTAGTGGGTGCTTATGTCATGAAGAGAAGCCTTTGCCAAATTTTCAACTTTGTAGGTTTGGGAGTTTGGGTTGGGCGTTGTTGAGTCAGTCAGTGTATCGGGCGTATCCCTTTATAAAATTAATAAACTAGGAGTACACAACCCACTAGCTATTATATATCATTAAAATTTAGATTAAAATGTTCTCCAAAAGTATCACAAGCATTCAAAATAAAAAAAAAGATTTAACTCTTCCGTTTAATTCTTTATGTTGTAGTGTTCTAACAGAAAGTGGTAATTTATTAAAAAATGTTGGATCGTAGTAGTTATCAGCAGTTCTAGATTTAAGGACTCTATTACAATTACAGTGAATTTGCTCACTATTTCTAGTAAATTGCTCATGTATGTTGTTATTTGATATGTAAATAGGTAGTTGTTTTTTCCCAACAGTATACATTCCAATATATAGTATGGTGGAATAGTTAAAACACCATGAGTTTTGACATTCTCTACAGTCCTCTCTATAATTGAGGTTGTTACTATCCGTATAGAAATATTCTCTATGCGGCTCAGGAATGACCCAAGCCGTTAATGCATAGGTCTATCGTGGCATAACCAATAAAAAGCTGATAAGAGAATATTCTTATCCACAATTTTAGCTAGTTCTCGCATTGCATATATATACCTTGCAGCCGTTGATGATATTTGTTCTACATTGGACTACCACGTAAGCTTTGAATCAACACATACACCTAAAAACTTGGAATATTCGAAATCACTGTTTGTATGCAATTTTCTCAGTGAAAAGTGGGCTCGTACGGTTTTCTGTTCATTGAGACTTAGTTTATTGGCCAGGAACTACTCTTCTAATTCATTGTATATAATTTATAAATTAAATTGTAAGGTACCAAGACAATATGCCAAGTCATTGCAACTGTATACCGAGATATCGCTCTGGATAAAGCGATATCTCGGTATTCGGAAACCTAACATGTGTGTCATTTACATAAATCAAAAAAAGAAATGGTCCAAGGACCGAACCTTGCGATACGTCGCAGTTCATTATATACGGATGTGACAACTCATTATTAAAATTAACAACTGAGGTTCTGCTATTAATGTAGCTTGAAACAATTAATCTACTATCACTGCTAAAATTATGAAACTTTAGCTTATCCACTAGATTGAAAGGAGATACATATCGAAGGCCTTCTGCGAATCGCAGAAGATACCTCCCACATGATATCCTCCATCAAATTCATCTGAAATGTAATTTGCTAACTTGATTATAGCCGTATTCATAGAAAGCCCTTGTCTGAAGCGCCTTATTTGAAGGCTTTGTCTGCTTTTTATTATATAAGTTATTTGATTCAAAGAAAGACAGTTGCATTTTTTAGACAAATTTCAAATAGTTTTCCTATAATAGGTACAATCGAAATGGGTCGGTGATTATTCAAATTTTTACATTGGTATTATTATAGTTTGTTTGAGCATATCGGGAAAAATACTTGTTTTAATGCATTGATTTATTAGCTTCCATAATAGAAATAATATTTATAATAGTTTTTAACATATTTGTAGGATTTTTTGCCATATGCTTCCCTATAATTGTAGAAATCTGTTTTGTTCCCTGGTGTTGGAGAACACATCTATGCATCAGTTGAGTAGCAGGCCCAGTTGATTAAGCATGAATGCAAGTCTATCGTTAAACCACTTTATAGGTGACATACGACGTATTACGATTTTAAGTTGTTTTAGAGGGAAAGATGTACTAGCAGCAGTTTGTAACACATCCATAAACATATTGAACTTTGAGTTTACATGAATATTAGATTCAATAAACTCAAAGTCAGTCTGATCAAATTAGACTATAGACTGTATGCATTCCTTGTTCAGTAACAGATGTATTAATAATAGTTTGTTTAGTTGGTTTGTGTTTTGATGGAAACTCAATCTTTACTGCGGCGTGATCGGAAGTTTTAGGCTACCGCACCCACAGAGTACAATGATTGATCCAGATTTGTGATGATCTTATCCAGACATGTCATGACGTGTGTTCTCATTTATAGTAATGGCCAAAAGAATCAACAATGTCAGTAAATTGTCTTTAGCCTTAAAATTAAAATCACCATTCATAATTATTTTACATTTTAAGTCATCAAGGATAGTTAATAGTTTAATAAAAGTATCAAAAAATATTGACATCTCCACTGGGAGACCTGTAAACAGCTACAACTGTGACATTTACATTCAAGAGCACGACAACCGCAAATTCACAGTGCATCTTATGTGATAAAGCTGCAATTTTGTCAATAGATTTACCTTTTATCTCATGGTGTATATAAATAGCTACCCCACCATGCAATTGAGTAGAACGAACAATGTATGAAACTAATACATAATTAATGAGAGAAAAACTCTCCACTTCCGCACTATTTTTGGTCCAGTGCCCTGAGAGAG
>WYDF02122957.1:0-10102 GCA_009867245.2 Adranes taylori
TATTTATTTATGTTTATTAATTTATAAAAACCACTAATTGATTGACTTAGAAAGGGCGGCAAATTGGAGACCGCCCCAGGCGGCGAAAGTTCTAGGTATGCCACTGATCACAACGCTGTATAGCTGACGATATTTTATTTAAAAGTTTGTCAAAAAAAAAAAACCGGAGACATTCTCATACAATTTCTATACTCCCCAGTGTACAATGGCGAGTTCTTTTAAAAGAATGTTAGACGAACCATAAGTGCTTCTCCTTGCAAGCCATTTTCTTTCCCAAATCTTTTTGTTGGGATTACCTGCTAACTCATTCTGCAAACTGTCAATTAACTCCTCTATCAATCCTTGTACACAAACTACTATACCTCTTTTCATAAAAAGTGAAACATGTTTGCGCTTAGAAATCATTATATAAATTTAAACATGAAACTTATGCGTGCAAACTACACACTACGAAACTGAACAAGTTGCTTGTACCATGTAAATAGCACTAAATTAAACTACTAAAATCCAGTACTGGATTTTAGTAACTTGTACAAGTTACTGGCATCGTGTAACTCCGACTTAATAAGTACGCGCATTAGCAGTTTCTAACACATATCAACTGTCAATAGCCATAGTGTAACGTCAAAAATCACATATAAATAGCTGTCGTGTGTAACGCCAAAACAGGACATATCGGTGTATTTACATCTGATTTACGTGTATTTTGTATGCACCTACAATATGTTTTTTGACATATTAAGAACAAAAAATGGAATAGATCTAACTCCGCTTAATTTTTTGAATAGGTATTATTGAATCATTGAAAAACGAGATGACAATTTCAAAAGAAAGTGACGTCAAAACATGTTATGCGGCTCACTAATTTAAATAAAAAATTGAAATGAAGAAATTAAAAAATAGAAACCAAATTCCTCATACCTTTTATAATTCCCGTTTGTAAATAAATATCATTTCATATTAGTTTTATTTAATAAATCATTTTACACATATCTAAGTTTGCCAGCGCAAAAATTTTGCGACAATGAAATTTATGGAAAACAATGACTTGAAATATTTGAAAATAATTGAATGCAAAATTTGTATAACAAATCACTTGAGGATTTAACTTCAAAGTTGTTTGCTTAACATAGAAATACGACGAATTTGACAAGAATAGCTGGCTATACATACACACACACAGCTGGTCACGCCATGAAGCGTCGGGAGGGATTTGTAATAGTATTTATTGCAACGCTCCGTTGTATATGACAAGTCAAGGGATACTTTTTGCCCATGCAATACATACATTTCCTTTGATAACTAGTCACGCCGCTGAAACATATGCAGAATCGTCAACACATTTTTTTAACCACGTGCAATTCGTCCGTGTGCGCTTTGGTAAAGTACTTGTTGTGGCGAGCCAGAACGTCACAAAAGCCCAAATGGAAGAATGGCGCGTAATGTAACTCAGTCAGTCGATTCATCATTTGTTTAAATGGGGCGACTAGCTGTCAAAGGAAAAGTTGTATGGTGTATAGGCAAAAACTGTCACTTGGCTGTCATGTAGAACAGAGCGTTGCAAGAAAGACTGTTACAATGCCTTTCTACGCTTTCACGGCGCGACCATATGCTTGCTAACAACGCAAATGAGTTATCTAGTTTAAAGGCGCCACGAATATTCGAAGGGTAGAACGTGCGTGTATGGCCAGCTATTAGGGTAATTAGCAGCTCCAGGGACCATGAAGGAGGGGGGATCCTAACTAAAAACTGTTTTATTGATACTATCTTTAAGATTATCCAACGTACAGCATTACAAACCATCCCAAATGGGGAGGGGGTATGGACCCTATGGCCCATTTGACATTATGCATTTACTGGACAGAAGCGGATAAACAAATATAACTTCCGATACTAGATTTTCTTACAATACATGTAATGACGGATATAACAAAGGTAACGTTTTGTAGAGATTATACATGGCACGATTTTTGTTTTGTGGAGTTGTTGCATATTCGGGAGACATGAGATTCACAATTGTCATTCCGAAAAATAAAAAACTTAATATTTTGAAATATTTTACTAAAATATACATTTAATGTAAATAAAAATTAAGCAATTATTCACGTTTTAAATAAATTCTAATCAAATAATTTAAATATGTAAATATATTAGATGCAATGTTACTATTAATGCACAACATTGAATACCATTAGCATTTTGCAAAACATTCCGTGGGCCGCCAGTTTCAGACTACTGCTCTAGAAGAATGTTACGAAAAATATATAATTTTCGACCACTTCTTCAAAAAATTTAACATTTTATTTAAAGCTACCAAACACTTTTAGCAATGGTTTTTGTAAGGAAAGACGTTAAATGAGCTAACATAACATCAGCAAAAATTTCTACACCATTTTTTTGTCATACGAAAATGTTTTAAACTTAAATTTCATACGGTTCATATATTCTAAATGGAATTATTTAATATCATATGTCGTTAATGAGAATAGACTGGAATCTTTAAATAAATGTGTGCTCATAAATGAAAATTGTACCCACTGTATTAATTTGAATTTTAACGCGAAGAAATAATGAAAAACGTGTGCAACAATATACATCTGACTTTTTGTACGTTTTGCAAAATGCCCCAAAGTAATTTATATGGTAGGAATTATTTAAATAACATTGCGATTCTTCCAAAATTATGAAAAAATATATACCTATATGAAATGCATTACGTGATGACAACTGTTTGGAAAATGTTGATAATACTTAAAGAAAGGCTTAATAAAGTATAAATATAGTGCTTATTTGAATAATAATTCATTAGTATACACATCAAAGTAGATATTATTTATCTATGTTGAATTAATAAGTATTTAAACACACTATTTTATAAATTTACCAGATTCCTGTAGTTTAGCTACACATATAAAAATTTACAGTTACTACGAAAGTAATCCAATAATCTTTATATACATTAATATTTACATAATTATTACGCAAAATCATTGAAGTATATCATATTAAACTCTATTAATATTATAATATGTACAAAGCACAATTAAAAGTGATAGTAGATATATAGTATAAAGAAACAAAAAATAATAAATTATTTAATCCTATTAGTCATAACTTTTTGTGGCAAATAAAATAAATAGTATCTTTGGAGTTTTAAACATTATAACTGAAAATTTACTGATTTTTCCAAGAATTCATCATTTTTATTAATTTTGTCTCTACTTGCTTGAGTGACCAATACTATCTGTTTTAATAAAATTTCAATATAAAGTTTTCGATTAACTTTATAATATTCGAGAAAATATTACGGTAACCTAATAAAATTAGTAGCAAGTTTCCATTAATAATTTAAAAAAGATAGATAGAATACTCGTCTAAAAACGTTAAAACAGCCGTTAGAACAAATCAAATTTGAGTCATTGCTATTTGATAAAATTGGGGTTTTATGTAATTACTACTCATTACATTATTCGCACTCGTAGTTCTTAAATTGTAAACTTCTTTTGTTAAGAATGATAAAAACAATATAATTCATTAAAATCTTCTAGACGGTTACAAGAAAGAAATTGAATATATTTCAGATAAAACTTTTTGTTATGGTTAAGGACACAAGGAAACCTATCTTTCTTTAAATACCAGCGCTGTAAATTTCAAGCATTAATCATTTCCTGTTCGACTTCTCTATTTCTGAAGGTTCGTTTTAATCCTCTTTCTACTTTACACATTTTCTTCACTTACCAGCAATATCCCTTTCCTCGTATGTACAATGTATCAACATCTTAATGAAGAACTCCACGAAACTAGATCCACATCCACATCTCCTACATCTACATCTTGAATGTAAATAATCTGACCATAAATGGTCATGGTGAGATTACTAATCTGAGGTTCACAGAGAAGAAATTGCGCTACTAGCCAAGACAACCTTAGACGCATGTCTTCAAAATTAATAAAATGAATTGTTGAGCGACTAACATAAAGTAACCTAAAGAGTTGACATAAAGTAACATCGACAATACTCAATTCGATGTATGTTAAATATACGGTTTTAATGCGAAAGCACAAATCTCAAGTATCGTAATTAGGCCGAACCATTTGCAGCAAACAAAGCGTATGACTGAAAAAAACACTACCCAGATATGGATTAGAGCTATCCTCTGCAACATATTTTTAGATATCACTTTACAGAGTGGACGCCTAGACTCTTACATGCTCCTCCGAATAGGAGTCTTTCAAATTATGTGTGCTCAGAATATTGTGAATACACCTCATTACACATGCTACGCATCGCTTACAGAAGTGGAAGTTTTGAATACCGGTACAACAAGAAAACTTGAATACTTCTCGAAATAATATTAGGGGGACGAATGTAGAAAAACTTGGCGACTTAAGAAAGTCAGACAGTGGACTGAAATGCCCTTTGATATTGTTTCCAGTTAATCTGCAAAGTTGTTTGGATCAATGTAATGTAAATATTAGAAGTCTAATGTTACACCACGGCAATGCTTTATACTACACGGCATATTCAAGAGTCGAGTTCTTGAAAGAACATAATGTTAAAGACTTTCATGTTAGAGTTAAGGAAATGCTGCGTGGACAGCGGAGAAGGAAATTAATCGTGTAATGTATGACCCCTTTGATAACATCCCAAGAAAAAAAATTCACTTATAGCATAGCTCTTGTATAAGTTTTGCTATAGCAAAGTAGAAACATCTTGGTTGAATCTGTTCAACATATATGACATTGAAACAGACTATCCATCGAAAATATAAAGAAGTTATTATTTAAGATTACGTCGATTAGTACCAAAATATGCTTAAATTGAGAAGCAAAACATATCAGTGTTCAGTGTTCTTTATCACATAATCAGAATAACATAATTCGTATTTATATATATTATAATCCAGTTTTAACGAGTTATATGGAATTACGCATATAGTCTGTCCGTTCAATATAATTTTATAGCGTAACATGATTACAAAACAAACCACATATATTCGAAAAAGGACTTACTTTAAAAATCCGCTAAAGTATCTGAATGAATGCAAATGTTTAGGTCATTTATTTAATAATTCTAATAGTCAATGTAAGTTGCACAGTTACATAACCAATCAATCAATGCCATTAGAATTATTTAAGACCTTGAAATATGTTACATTAGCACCTTTTTATTAAGAGATTTAGTCGATTTTGCCAAGCACGTTAACCATCTAAATCATCTTCCTGCTGGCTCGAAAAGTATGAGACAAGTCCGCCGAACTCGCCGCCTGTTTCTTCATCTTCTACCACTTCATCCTGTATTTGTGGCGGTGGTGGTTCAGACACACCATAGTCATTCCTATGAATCGCTTGCGAACTCTGTTGGGTATCATCACTTGGTGGAGGGATGTTAGCATCTGGTTGTGTAGTGTTACTGTCACCACTTTCTTGCGTGTAATGGACGTCAAGTCTAGGTGGCGGTGGGACCTGAGTCGTCGGATGTCTAGGATAAGAAGATGAATTCGGAGGAAGTGGTGGAGGAGGTGCATAATAATCGGGAGCATGTTGGTAAGTAGCTGCTGCTATTGACGGAGAAACCTAAAAAGAAATGATAGTACAGTCAGACATGTGTATTATCAAAAAGTACATCATAAATTATAAATTATTGTTATTGTTGCAGCGCCTAAGCATCTCTAACTTAAGTGATAAGAGATACAATCTGCATTTTCTAAGGATGTCCTTTATGAAAATAATATTTTGTTGAATTGCTGGTTTCTACTCGAGCGCAATACGTACGTACTGTTAGAAAACCGCAGAGCCATTTAGAAGTTTTGATATAATTTCTTAGACCTAACCAAGTAAGTACTTGGTTTTGTCTTCGGCTACCATTTTCTCCAAACATTTGCAGTACCAATGTCAAGCCGAATTGGTCTATAATTTTCAACTTTAGTTTTGTCTCCCTTTTTATATATCGGAATGATAATAGCTTTTTACCAGTCGTTAGAGACTTCACCTGTCTCAAGTAATTGATTCATGCCTTCTACAAGAGGAGAACTTAATACGTCTGCACACTTTTTAATAAAAGTCACTGAAATATCATCAGGTACCGGACTTGAGTTATAATTTAATGAATTAATTTTGTTTAGTGTTCTTTGGGGATAGATAGTAATTGTTCCTCGAAAAAAAAAAACGGATTCAAAGAATGCGATCGTAATTAATAAAGAATCCGCAATGGGTTCATCTATATTGTCGCTAACCAAAGAAATTTGTCTTTTAGAATTGATGGTAGTTATAAAATTTGTTCTTGTTCTTGAGAATTGATTCCACATACTTTCATTTTGACATTTTGATTTGGGATGGAAGTTTGTTAAACATGATTCTATAATTTTTATACTCTTCACTTGTACTTACTGCCTTGTCTCCACATAGAATGTTTTTATATTGAAAAAACATTCGAATTATCATTTTCCCTTACTTGTTACTGCTACTAACCACAATTAATTAAATCAAAAAGAAAAAGTTATAGATCACTTACTGGATGGGGTGCTGTAGAAACAGGAGGCGGTGTAAATCGAGGCTGGTGTGATGGTGGTGGTCCTTGTAATGGTGGCGATGTTACACCGGCAGGTGATATTACACCTGGTAGCGGAGGATGTACAGTGGAAGCTATATAAGGTGGTGGATGTAATAATGTCTCTGAAGGAGGCGGTGTTGATTCACCTAAAATTGTACAAATGATTAACTTCCCCAGCATACGTTAAAAAGTGAATATTTTAAACATAAAAAAATACTAATCTTTCGACTATTAAAAATTGCTTCTTAATCTATTTTATGTATATCTGTTATATAAAACTATGCATTCAGTCCATTATTGTAATATCTTTTTAAATTTTAGATTTGAAGATTACGAGGTAAACTTGATCATGTTAGAACAAGTTTACCTCGTATAATATTATATACTTCATAGAATGTGTACATCAATTTGAAGGCATCTTTGATAGTTTGGTGGAAAATTATACTAATCTAATGCTAAAGGCGTTCTCTTTCGCCTTTAAAGATTAGATAAAATTACGCGATAAGTTTATCTTTCATATTAGTTTTCGTTTTTCCGAAATTATTATAATCTTCAGGTTTAATAGCTGCCAACTATCATTTTTCGATAAAATAATGGATGATTTCAAAGATTTCAACATAACATTTAACAGGTAATCATAAGATATCGACAAACATCTCGATTACTAATTATTCAATGATTCTGATCCAAATCTCTGGTTGTCGTGGAAGGGGGACTTTATTTTCTCTCGAAAGAAGATTGTTTATTATTCGATATTATCGAAGTTAGCAAAAGAAAAGATCTAAATATTTTATCGTTTTCATTTTGCGGATGGTAGCATGCCCATGGTAGATGTTGGATTTCCAGAGAATCGATCTAAAGATGAATTTGTGGGAATCGATCTAAAGATGATATTTTTGTATACTAACTAAAATATAGGATTTCAATATGAAATTAAAAATAGATAACAATTGTGCTGAAATAAAGGATTGGACTTTGAGGAGCAGCTTATGGAAAATGGAAAATATTTTCCACAACAAAGTCAACAGTAGCCCGAAAGAGTGCTTGATTCGGATGTCCTTTCGGTCCGGTCTTATGGAGCGAAGTGTTTCACAATGACAAGTGTCCCAAATGGCATCGGCAATGTTTATTATATAGAACAAACATAATCAAAATATAAGATACAAAGAATATTGTATCTCCAAAAAAACCAATCTCATCTTGTTTGCAATAAAATTATATCACTATATCAATATAAACCCTAAACTTATGTAAAAGGATGTCCATTATACTTCAAACATTACTGGATTGCACTTCTCAATTTGGGCCAGCGCTTCATACACAAATCTGAAACCAGATGCCATAACGTGAAACTTCATAGATGTGTGCTGAAGTATTTATTTTTGTTATCAATGGTCGAAAACTTTATAGGTAAAACTATAAAATTGTATATAATACTGATTTGGTCGATAAATAAGGCATATCTGTTTATTTTCACTTTCTTTATGAAAATAGTTTTAATAGTTACTATTACTTTTGGTACTTTCACTTCTGTACTAATTTATTACTAAATATAATTATAAAAAAAGTTATAAGAACCTCGGTGAGGTATTGGACTTCCAGTACCAGGCGCAGGTGAAGATTTGCCAAGTGAAGATGGCGAATTAGTATCTGTGTTACTCATAGGTGGTGTACTGTTATCGGATCTAGAGGATGATAAAATTTGCCCTCCTGAAGGCGATGGATCCAACGCTCGATGATGTGAAGCGTAGGACTGAGAAGGGCCAACTGCTGTCGGTCCGGACCGAATTCTGGGTGGTAATGAACCGGTAGGTCCACCAGGCCACGAAGATCCTGGCTGCACCATGACTGATGATGGTCTATATGTAACAGGAGCAACAACGCTCATAACAGGAGGTGGAGTACTATCACCTGGTTGCGGTCTCACAGGATAAATTGGCTGAGATTGTAACATTCGGGTTATTACCTGTTAAATAATTTTTCTCAATGTAAGATTATGTAAAATATTTTAAGAAAAATTAAAACATTTTAATATCAATAAATTATTAATAACTATAAATATCATATAATCATAATTGGCGTCTTCCTTTAAAAAAGAAAACAAGAAATATACCCATAATACTTTAAATATAGGTAAATAAAATAAAGTAAATAAGTTCATTTAATTCACTATGCTAATTAATAGCAAAAGTTTCATCTCTCAGATTCTTTAATTACCGAAGGAACAGGTTGACTTTGAGAAAATGGTTGTGGAGCTGATGCAACACCCAATTTTTCTTCATTATTAACGGTGGATAGCGGTGGAGGTTGTGAGGGAGATGTTGAAAGTTGCGCTGCATCATCTGTTGAATTAGATTTAGTACTTGCAGGGATAGAAGGTTCTTCTTCAACGTTCGTGGGTCTATTAACATAAATTACGTATTATTCATACTGTACATTGTGTCGTGTAAAATTGAATACTGTATGACATTATAATTTTATAACTTTTAACTGAATAAAATGTATATTTCTGGCTTAGAAAATGATTTCGTTTTTTCCTTTATTGGTTGGTAGAAAAAATAAATATTTATATATAAGCGCGTCACAGGACAGTACCAAAGCCTCTACAAGAGGTGCATTTTAAAACAGCAATATAACTTTGTTGTTTTGACTATATATTTCGTCAAAGTCACATCTGGCATTGTCGAGGCTTAGAGAAATCTGAAAACTTATTGTGTTATGCGTTACGCATACGACCTTGTTATTCTACGTCAGTGCTTACCGCACTTGCTATGGTGACGCATGTAATTGTGTCTACATATGGTGGTGGTCGTACACTGAGTCGATGCTGAACATCCGGAACCAGCACCATCTGAACCAATTACCATTGCAACTCTTCCGTACATAAAAGGAACTACCGACAAAATATCATCGATCCTAAAGAAAACCGGCATCAAAACAGTATTTAACACACATCAAAAAATCAGCAGCATATTATCCAAACCAAAAGACAAAATTCCACTAGAAAAGTAAGGAGTGTACGAAGTACCCTGCAATGAATGCCATTTGGTCTATGTCGGTCAAACAAACGACAATAAGAACCTCAGCACGTCCGCTCTTGCCCAACATAACTCCGGAACCGGTTATAGAATAGTTTTTGAAAACTCTAGAACAATAACCACTGAAACCCACTATAGCAAATGAATTACTAGAAAAGCCATAGAAATCGAAAAACGACTGAATACGATGAATAAACGAAACGACAACGAAAACATTTCTAGGCACTTAGAAACTTGTATTACATCCATACCGTGAAAATAAACAACAAATAATTCAGATCAACTAACCAGACAAAAATGCATCTATGGTACGACCATCATCAGCATCCACTCAACCACCCAGTGTACGACCACCATTAACAACATATGTAGACACAATAACATGCGCACCATGGCAGGTGTGGCAAGCACTGACGTAGAAAGGAGAATAACAAGGTCGTATGCGAAACGCATAACACAATAAGTTTTCAGACTTTCTGTAAGCCTCGACAATGCCAGATGTGAATTTGGC
>WYDF02122979.1:0-10102 GCA_009867245.2 Adranes taylori
AAAATAGTTCAATAACAGTAAAACAAATTATAATACTTCTGTTAAATATTTAAATACAAAAAGATTTATTTAAAGCAAAAAAAAATCTTTTTGAAACAAATATTAAAAAAGTTAAAGGAAAAGAAATTTAATTATAGCAGTAAACGTCATTGTTATAATGCTATTTATGATCAGATTATAACTTTCAAGTTAGTAAATAATGTTAGAAACATATTGTAATAATTTGTTATTAAGAAAATGTTTTGTATATGTTGACAGCAATATTATTGTTAACAAAATGTTAAAAGAAAACAAGGAAAGAAAAACTTTCATAAGAATGCTCAATGTAAGACATAATAATTCTGTAATAAGTAATTACATAGAATAAATTTTGGATATATCTATTTAATAATATAACTGCTTCGTTTTTGCTTTAAATTTAATGTAGTGTAACAATAGTCTGAAAAATAAAACAAAAACTGTACGTCTAGATCCTAATTACTAATTACTCTGGATCTAAATAATATTTGGTTCAAGTGCATTCAGCAGTCACAATAATGTGAATTAGGAAATTTAATGATAAAAAGAAATTAAAAGGTTAGAATATCCAAACGAAAGAATCATGCGTATCACATTTATCAAGTACCATGCTCTTTCTACTTTAAGGTTTGTTCATTATTACATAAAGAGCAGAAAAAATTAATGCAGAACTTAAACAAATATATCAATAGATCTAATGTAAGTAGAATATTCATAAAACTTAACTTCATTAGCTTCATAAAACTTCTAATTCAAATTACAGATTTCGGGATTTTTCAACTCATGCACAAACACTTATAGTACCTAATCATATTAGTAATAGTTGTTTCATTAATTCTCTGAAAAATAAAGGTAAAATACATTTTTTCGTAAAATCATAATACAACAGACAATAGAATTGTGTTCTCCTCAATGGCACACCCATCATACAAAGATTGCCTTTTATATTTCCCGATTTGGAAAGCCTCTTGCTATCAGTTGACAACTGGCGTCTCTATAGTAAAGTTTGAGATATTTGACGGGATTCGCACTCAGAATGTTTTAACCTATGAGCGCTTTGCTAATTATATTTTTTAGAACTTTTGAAATAGATTAACTCAACAACAGTGCATCGATGAACTTGATTCAACTTTTGGTGATGAAGAACCAGTGTTTATGGTTACTTGGTGTGAAGGTCGTCAGAAATCAGTTGATCGTTCCGTTAAATATTGATGCTATGCGTAAACTTATACTGAAAGATCGTCATGTGATTTATCGTAAGATTGAGGCATCCTTGGCATTAGTGGAACCAGCATACATTCAATATTTCATAACCAAAAAGATTTGTTCGCATTTTGCCATGTCTTAAGGTGACTTTACTATTTGGTGATAACAGTCGACTAATGTATGGTAACCCTAACAGAAGGCCCCCCTGTGCGCAGGGCTAACAACCCAGCCGCAGAAAAAAACAAAGAGTTACGAGACAACACTACAGAAATAGCCAGACGGATAACCTAATGACGACCAAGAACGGAAAAGGAAAACCAGATGTATTCTTTGGAACCTGTAATGTACTAAGCCTGCACCGAGAGAGAGCATTTAGGAACCTGGAACAGATCATGTTATAACTATAAGAGGTACACGGTATCAGTCGTTGCCCTAATGGATTCGAAGGATAAAACTATATTCTATAGTGGCGGTTATAGAAATCAGCTGGAAACAGGATTCATGGTTACAAGTAGCATGAAGCAAGCAGTCCTGTGATTTAAAGCGGTGAGCGAAAGGTTGTGTTCACTGCATCTAAAATGTGTCCTGTCCAGTCAGATAATATTCTGCTCTCATGCACCAACAGAGAACTCCGAGGAAGACAGGAAGGATTCATTTCATGTTCTACTCGACAAGGAATTTGATTCTGCTCCATGACATGATGTCAAGATCGTTCTTGGCGACATGAATGCTAAGGTAGGGAGATAAGTAGCATTCAGACCAGCGATGAGACATGATAAGAATGACAATTGTCTCAGACTTGTAGGTTTGGCAATTGGCCACGAGATTACAGTTAGCAATACGTACTTCCATAGGAAAAGCATTCACAAAGCTACGTGTAAATCACCTGATGGAACAACATAAAATCAAATCGATCATGTACTTATTGACAGCAGGCATCCCTCGGATGTCATGGACGTCACGGCTAGGAGAGGAGCAGATGTTGACTCCGATCACTACTTGGTACTAATAAAGTACCAAGTAGTCTCCAAAGTGAGAATCTCCAAAGTGAGGAAGGATCAGGGGAATATATCGAAGAAGCTTGATGTGCAAGTGTTGAGGAGGAGCGAGAAGGTAAAAGAAAGATACAGGAAAACAGTTAGTGAGAAGTTCAAGAGACGGAAGCAGGAACTACAAGGTTCGACGGTAACCCAACAATAGAAAGAGCTGCAAGACGCATTGAAGAGCTCTGCAGAGGAAACAATTGAATTTCCAACAAGCTAGGCGGGAGGTGAAGAATACGTTGAGATGGGAAAAAGAAAAGCTACAGTAGATAGAGGAGGTGCGAACCAAGAAGGAAGTGAGGGTAATGTTACAAAGAATCAGTGAAATCAAGAAAGGTTTCCAGCCAAGAACAACATTTTGTCAAAGCTGGTAACTTTATCGGAGATGAGAGCGGGATAATGGAGAGACGGGTAGAATATTTTTATTTTTTTCTAAATGCTGCGTAGGAGGGTACCCCTGGACCACCAGACTAGGTGAGGGATGGTCAGATGGACAACACTGGTGAAGAGGGGGTTGTCTCAAAAGTGAATTCGGTGGAAGAAACAATTCTATGCGCAACAAACGCGCGCCAGGAGAGGGTTGCATCCCAGCTGAGCTCTTCAAGTATGGTGAAGAGGAGGTTAGCGACAGTATGTACACACTCATTCGTTCAGTATGCGAAAATAAAGACATTCCAGAAGATTGGAACACAGCAGTGATCAGTTCCATCCACAAAAACAATGACAAGACGACGTCAGTAACTAGGGGGTGATTTTTCTTTTGCACGATGCATACAGGATCTTTTCGAAAGTACTGGTATGGAGGCTTGAGACATATGCGGAGTAGAAATTAGGCGAATTCTAGTGTGGGTTTCGGCGCAAGAGGTCAATCTTGGATCAGACCCTGTCATTACGGCTGATTCTGGAGAGGTCCTACGAACATGTGAGCGTGCAACAACTCTACATTGACTACAAAGAGGCATATGATAGGGTAGGAGATATAAGCTAGAAGTGGTATTGGAAGAGATGACAGTGCCAAAGAGATGACAGTGCCATAGTGTGCAGTCTAGTGTGCATAACATTACGTTGTACTAGGGCCGGAGTCAATATCCTGAAGCAGTTAACAAGAGAATTTGAGGAATGACGAGGGCTGCGACAAGGGGATGCACTTTCGACGACCCTCTTCAATCTCTGCCTGAAGCATGTAATGCGGAGGATTCCGCTCGACCCATGATGAACTATCTACACCAAATCCCTTCAGTGCATGGCCTTCGCAGATAATGGGGTCCTTCATGGTAGAAGCTCCAGAACTCCTTCTTGGTAGAAGCTCCATTGACAGTGGCGCTGCCACATATGAGTGAAGGTGGTAGGCGCAAAGGGCTGAAAAGACAAAATAAATGAGCAACGAAAAGACAAAATAAATGGTCGACACGAGAGAAAAGGAAAGTTTCTGCGCAATGAGTCACTTGGAAGGCGAAGAAGTAAGGTACAAGAGAGTCGGAGAGTTAAAGTACCTTACCTAGGGGCCCTGGTAACAGAACAACGAGATCAGTACACAGATAAAAGCAGGAATTGCTGCAGGGGGCAGAAGCTACTATGCTTTTAATAAGCTACTGAAATCCTCAACTCTCTCTAGAAAGCGAAAGCTCATCGTGTACCGCATCATAATGCTACCAGTGGTGTTCTATGGAATATGGCGAGTGGCGCATTCGAACCAACCAAAAATTATATCAGCTCTACGGTGATATTGACCTGGTTGCTGAGATGAAGACGTGTCGACAGCGGTACTTGGGGCATGTTATAAGAATGGAGATAGAATCCGCAAGAAGACTCTCGAGCAACGACCGGAGGGTAGAAGGAAGCAACGCTGGATCTACAGCTGGAGGAGATGCGCTACAATCAAGCAAGAATGTACGGCTGCTGTCTGAGAGGCCAGGATCCTACATGGATTGTAGCGCCAGTAGAGAGTGAGTAATAACCTGAGGCATGATCAAATGTCGTGTAGTATTGAGAACGGCCTAATTTGTCCAGAACTGAGTTCACGTCAGGAATTGGGTACATATTCGATGGTCTGAGTGTTCAACAAATCATAATCAATACAAAGTCGAAATTTGGGAACCCTGCTCTGATCCAATTTCTTGGATACCACTATGACTAGGCATGACCATGCTGAACATGATGGACGTATACTATTTTTATTTAGAATATCATTGACTTGTCTTTTTAAGCTTGAGGTAAACGATATGATTTTTATACACTCAAAACGTCGATTTGATGGATCATAATGGCTCAATTTATTAAACTATTAAATAATATCTGCGTGAATATGAGACAACTATTACTATAAATTTTTAAAGTATTATAATCAACATACGAGCAACAAACAAGCTCATTCAAACACACTTACGACACAAGAGCTTTCGATAACTTCGTACAAATTGAAGTTAAGTTCTTGATCGAGAGTACTGACATCAACGGAGCAACGCGTTAATATACGTCCGATTGGGATGTTATCGAAAAAATGAATTGGTTGGCGCAGGATATTCGCTAGTAGGTCGTTGTGGATTTTTCCTGCAGCATTTATCGACGCCAGATAGAGATTGGTTTCCGAAGTACATATAGATATCGCTATAATATTTGAGAGAGATTTAAGATTGTTATAAGATTTTGTTGTCACTATATAATGATTAGAATTAATATAATCATTTGTGTCTGTAAAAAAAATTAACCCACTCGGAATCGAAGTTGAACCTCCCGATTGTCGGTCAGGTGTTCAGACCACTGAACTAAGTGGGGTAAGGACAAAGAAAACAATTTCTATAAGTTATATCCCACTATTACTAACCTACGATATGTAACTTATAAATAATACGTGAAATAAGACTAGTGGTAACACCTGCCTGATAACGCTATACGAAAACCATGTGTTAATGGTAATATCCGGTTGTTTATAAATTACATATCGTAGATTAATAATACGTGTAACACATATAGAAATTGTTTGTTTTTTGAGTTACCCTGCTAGTTTAGTGGTCTGAACACCTCATCGCCAATCGGGATGCTCGAGTTTGACTCCAGTGTGGGGTAATTTTTTCATTATATTAATTTCAATCATGATATTAATTATACCGAAGTGACCATACGCTCAAGAAACATCTCATTTAGTTTGCACTATAGGAACCAACTTTGACACTATATAGAGCCTCTAGGAAAAGAAAAAAGATGGTGCAAGCTTCTAATAGATTGGTTGAATTTATAAATATCATATTCGTGGAGAAGAGCTGCTTTCAACAAGATGAAAGCTTGCAACATTCGCTTAAGCAGAACTTAACTTACGAGCGTTTGTTCAAATCACACTTCCCACTCCGCTCCACTTCTTATATGACACAATAGAAAAGACAAAAATAGGCGAAATTTTTTGAAAATTTCAATTTTCATATTGTTATATTAGCCTGGAAAATTTTGTATAAAATTAGCATTTTACATTTTGGTGCTTATTTGCGCCATCTAGCGGCCGTCCTACGATTCTCTAAATAATTTCCAGAATTTACTCTTGACTACGTTAGTCATTTGAAATTTTTATCCAAAATCCGTACTGTGAACGGTTCTCAATTCAATGTAAATGGTGTGACACTCTGTACGTATCACCAAATTAAAATAATTATAATAGGTCACAAAAAATTAACAAAAAGAACAAACAAAAGTTATAGAATTATAGTACTATACTACTGGAGATTTTTTTTAAACAAAAGCAAAAAGGAAATATAAGAAAATGCTAATTAAAAAGATGTTTAAATTTTTGTTGTGTACGAGAGGAACAACTCATAAGTTCAACACAATAATGAAACAAATTTACAGATCAAATCGAATACAGTTAGATAAATATCATTAAATTTATATTTTGGGAGTGCATTAGAAAATAATACACGAGATTGTTACAGGCTAATTAATTTAACAACAATTGATTTTATAAAAAATAAATCAAATTGCTAATAAAAAATCCGCTTAGAACATAAATTTGGCGCGAATACATTAAAAAAATGCCGCTGTCATAAAACCATTTTCAAATGATGCCGTATATAACGCACGTAAAAAAAATATTAAAGCGCACCGCCGTATATGATGTTTTACCGCTCGCTATACGAAGATGTCTTAAATATGTATTTGTATGTATTACACTGACAGGTTATTTCCGTATCTGGATATTTCTTTTGCGATAGCAATTATTCTTTTTATTTTTAACTAAAAATTTTAACGATTATTTCACCCACCATATTTTCAACAAGTCGTTAAGCTTTTCAGCCTTTTTATTAATCTTCTCTGATTTGATGTTAGTTCGACGAATTTTAGCTTAAGGCGTTTCAATGCGATGCTCAACGGGTTAGGAATAGATTTTTCTATTGGTCAGAGTCCTAGACTTCCTAAAATTTTGTAGCAGCAGTTTCCTTCAGACCATGCCCATCATACCGCCGAGTCATGCAAAATGCCACTGGCCAGCCGACCCGTCAGAAGCACCTTTTCGCCAGAGAATTCCATATAAATGTCCCACGCAATCTAGCATCAGGAGACACAATTCAGGAATTATGCTCGTCGGATATGACGTGAAACCCTCCCTCTATTCAAAGTCATAATTAACAATAAAAACGACCATATTTATCTTGTCGCCAGCGAGCGTTTATCGCAGCAGTAAGAATGATTTGTTCAAAGTGACATAAAGTCAAAATTAATTTAATCATCAGTTTTAAATCAACTATAAAAAAATTAAATCTACAACAAACACATACGATAAATGATAAACATCAAACTTACACAACGCACCTTACACTTCTGCAGATTTATTTTGAATTTCTGATCTTCATTTTTTTCTTTTCTTTTTTTGCTCAGTTATATTTATAACCCATTATTCTACTATCCGTATCTCTAATGCGGAAACGATGAAGCCGTCGCGATAAGAAGAAGGTTGCCGCACCGAGTCGCTAGCAAGAAACCAACGAAACCGAAACAACCCCAAAGAGGCCCTGACGAACACCGTACCTTGTGGCAGAGCTACCAGAATCCGTATCAGAACTGAAATCACCAGAAGGTTGATCATCAGCACCCGCTTTGAACAAATAATAACAAAATCCAGTTTAAATCTAGTTCGATATTTTTTATCTTTCTACTTTGCTAATTGAATATGGTACTGGATCATCATAAATATCTCTTAAATTATAATTAGCTCCACAATACAATGTCAGTCATATAAAATCGCGCTTAGAGTCCCTATATGTATTATAAATATTTACAACAATAAATATGATTTTGTAACTCTGTTATTGCGTTCTACATGTGTTATCCTACAACCATATTGATATAATTGTACAATAAAATAACGACAGTTATTCTCCCCATCCCTTGTTTGAGAATCATGCACGAGCATTATTTATGTTACAAAAAGAAAAGAAAGGTTTACAAGGAAAAAATCCGTAACACAATAGTGTCACCACATAATAATACGGATTTTTCTCTAATAAAAGCAGGATCGTGGTTTTGTTATTATTCTTGTATGACCTGTATAACCACCATACCACTTTCTTTCTTTTCGTAACATAAATAATGGGCATAAATAAATTATTTATGTAATGGGCAGAAGGTTCCTGATAATTGGTACAAAATTTTAGGAAGTCTAGGACTCCAAACAAAAGAAAAATCTCTTCCAGATCCGTTGAGATTTCTAAGGATCAAAGTTGCATTGCTTTTGTGTCAAAAATCTACGAAAACGTAAGTGCTAAATGGTGGTGAAAACCTGGTAGCTTCTAAATGGTGGTGATATTAGCTCTACACGATCACAGTTTTAGAGAGCATCGCCTTGAAACGCCCTCAGCTAAAATTCGTAGAAATAACATCCAATCAGAGATGACTAACTGGAGCGATGATTGGAGCGTATTGCAAGAAAGATTAAAGTGGCAATCTCTTCAATCTTTTCAAGCGCTCTGTGGAGTATTAGTTTATGCCGATGGCGTGGACCTACTCGCTAGAGGAGAGAGGGAATTAAGTGAAGCTTTCCAAGGGGTGGAAGAAGAGTCCAAAAAAGTAGGACTTCGGCCAACGTGAGTAAAACAAAGTATATGGTAATATGCCGAACTGTACCGAAAGTAGTGACACCACTTACCATTAGGAAACACCAGTTTGGAAGAATACCTGCAACTATTTTGGCTCTGTTGTCACTAAGAATAACAATACGCAGTTCGAAATAAAATAGCGCATCATAGTCAAAATATGGTGGGTAAAATAATCATTAAAACTTCTCAGTTAAAAATAATAAGAATAATAGCTATCGCAAAAGAAATATCTAGATGCGAACAAAACCTGTCGGCGTAATACATACAGATATATTTAAGACAAAAGATAGCAACATGCCGTTGATATCTTTGTATAGTGAGCGGCGAAACATTATTTACGGCGGTGCGCTTTAACTTTATGGTGCGCGTTATGACGGCATCATTTGAATATGACTTTATGCGAGCGGCATTTATTTAATGTATTCGCGCCACATTTATGTTTTAAGCGTATTAAATTTTTATTTAACATTTATTATTTGGAAATTAATAATTACTAACTTGATTTGTTTTTATTAAACCAATTTATGTTATATTAATTGGCCTGTAACAAGATCAATAAAAACAAAACGTAAGTTTTGTATAATTAAAAACCATAGTTCTGAAATCCTTTTAAACTAAGCTTTCTTTGTGTACTTCTCTGCACTGTGTACTATGATAGTTACAATATGCGTTCTATTCAATATAAACAATTTTACATTTCAATCTTCATAATATAACTGCTTTGATATTCTGAACATAAAACATAAATTTAAAACACAATAAACTCATTAAATATGTACCGCAAAGAAACACGTAAGCCAGCCCCGCAAGGTCATCGGAAGAATAGTGTCTACGACATCGATATCCTTCGAAAACCTATTCAATAGCCGTCCGACAGGTGTCACGTCAAAAAAGCTTGTAGGCGAACGCAAAACATTGTCAAGTAACATTTGGTGCAGCAATGATGCACCGTTCAAAGTACCGATGTACAGAGCCAACGCAGATATGAATACGGATATTGCTGTAAATAACATTAAATAGAACTAAAACAACAAAATAATAAAACTATAAACAACTAAAACAACAAAATACCAAAACATGAAAAGCAGACCTGAATAAATACAAAATTTATTTCAACATTTATGCAGAGTTTGTATGTAGTTATAGGTTTGTTCCAACACGCCAATGCAATAGTCGGAAACTGTCAGGAGCATGCGCAGTAGCAAATTTTCGTTGAACAGTGGGTTTTTGCATTATTAAACATGTGTTCCTACTAGCATCTTGACCGTACATAAAATAGTTTCGAACTGTTAAAACCTGTCCTTGCATTGATGTAAGTATTTTTTATCCGCGTTTGCGCAGTACATTTGTTTACGTTCGGGAAATCGATTTATTGATATTTTTAAGCAAGCGTATAAATAATGAGTGATTTAGACACAGATTTGAATCTTTTGAATCATGCTATGGGGAAGATATTGCAGTATTTATAAATACACCAAAAATAAAAAAAGGCCGATACTTAGATAGGTACTATTTTATAAATGAAGTAAAAGGATTTACTTGTAAAGCTAATCGTATCATGTTATTTTTTTGAACATGTTCGTGTTTGCAAATATATGATTGTAAATAAATATGATAATAGTAATCAACATAAAAGACAGTATCAAATGAAAATCATCGGTAGTTGGACATCAGGTTATATTGAAAAAAACAACAAATCAGCAAACGTTTCGAGCCTTCAAGTAGCTCATCATCAGTGCTAAAAAAGGACATTAC
>WYDF02122990.1:0-10102 GCA_009867245.2 Adranes taylori
TTTTAGGTTGATTTGAAATATTTCCTAAATTATATCTGATTGTCGCAATCTGTTTCTACAATTTTCTTCCAATTAATAAAGACTACCAAACTTATTGTAGAGAAGTAAACTTAAGATCATATAGACTCAAAAAAACTGACAGTAGTGTTGCAAGCCACAGATCATAAATTCCCAGATCCAAATATATTTGAACCAAACTATGTTGTCGAAGGCTACAATAAATCAAATCTTTTCGAGTATCTAGAAATTTTTATACATAAAACGATGTATGATTAAACCTATTAGGTACCCAAATAGATTACATAATAAGAACTAACTAATTCAATGTGTTTCCATACTTAATATACCAACGCATATAAAGGCGCAAAAGTCATGCTTTCTCGTCCGTTTCGTCGTTGAGTAATCCATCTAAACTAAGTCTAATCCATCGTATCCCCAATATTGTCAGCTGATTACAGTCCAATAATAGAAGCCCCATGAATTAGTAGTCTGTATGTCTGAAGATGGCCCGAATGGTCACAATACAACAATTGTACTATACATGGTAAATTACGAAGTAAAAAACATTTCCAATTGATCTACAATAAGAATTAACAATAAGAAATTTCTTTACTAATAATAAAGAATATTTTATTTTGATCAGTAGTGTAGAATAAAAATTTACTTTATTAACTGAATCAATGCAGCTATTTCGCGTTTTGTTTGTAACAAAATGGTTGCTAAGTTACCATGTCAGTATATATTCGAAACAACAAGCTAAACATTAAAAAGCATAATAATTACATTCTACCAGGGTTTACAAATGTCAGCCTGTCTTTCAAATGTGACATGTTTTTGCGTATACTTAAAAGCTATATATTCCTCTGAATTTTAAAAACTTAATTTTCAAGCTGACAATTAAATTAGTTTGTGTAAAACAATGGTTTTATAAAATATTATATCTGAAATAAACACTTCTAAAATGTTGCTTGTTCATGTCCGGTTAATTTAAATTAAATTGATCGGTTTGTCAGTTTGGAACCATTTTTAGTATATAGAAGAATCTCGATAATCCATCTCTCAATACATATTTATTCTAGGCTTGATCGTCAGGCCTAGCTTTTCTAAACTTGACCGCAATTTCAAGGTCAAGTTTCTATAATTTTTTGTAATATTATTATGTAATATTATTATGTAGTATTATTCTGTAGTATTATTATGTAGTAAAAGTCGTCTTACCGGATTATTGTGTGTTCGAGTAATCGTATTGGTCTCAATTTGTATCAACAATTGAGTGTGTAAGAAAGGGGAAAATGCAGTTCCCATAGAGCCAAATTGTAATGTGGGCCTAATAACTGTAAATGCTATGAAAATATATTTGTAGAAAATTTAAAGAGAAACTTTATAACACTATATATATAACAATAAAGAAGAAAACAACAAATCTATCACTTGAGTAGATGGACATCGTTTACTAGAGGTTTGTTCAAATTCGGTTTCACACTTGAAGGAACGTAGTACTTTCTCTTTTACCAGTGAGGAATTCAAAACATTTAACAAATTAAACAAAAATAATTTTATATGGGTTTTAATTAAAAAAAAAAAATTGGTATACATAAATTCATATAATACAACACTTACATATTTTTTTAGCAGTCAATTTGCGCGGTAATAGCGGTAATATTTTTTTAGCAGGTAATAGCAGTCAATTTGCGCGAACTTTTGATTATTTCAGCGAATTAAATAAATTTTCATGCTAACTGGTGCGAACCGGTTGAATCTCACCATTGACTGTTACACCTGTTACTTAGGAACCCTGTTACTTACTATTACTTACATCAATAGACGTAGAAGGGCTGCATATTGGGCTTCGCCCTAAATCTTACAACTGAAGCAAAAATATCTGCCAGTATGAGCTACCACATACATTTCCTAATTTCAGTGTTCCGTTTAAACCGTCTAATTTGTAAAAAAATCTGTACACAAAGGGAAATCCTCATGGCAAATTTTTAATCACCTTTAGGGTAAGTTACACGATAGAAAATTTCCTAATACAAATCTTAACTTAAGCGATACATGTATAACTTTAAATGATGCTACTAATGTTACTTTTAGATAGTCACTGGAAAAGATTAATATTGAGGAGGCCACAAAAATTATAACAGCAATGTAAACTTCCTTTTCGTTACAGAGATAATTGAAAAAAACGTATTCTTCTTCTTCTTCGTCAGCCTATAAGCCTCTTACATAGTTTCTACGTCGTTCTCTCCTGTACAGTCAATATCCAGTTTTTGTCCACGTGGCGCTGGATGTCCTCTTGTCATCTTGTCTGTGATCGACCTCTGCTCTCTTTAACTCCTGTAGCATTACTTCGAGTTCACCCGCGTCACCGCTGATGAGAACGATATCATCACCAAAACGGAGGTGGTTAAGGCGATTTCCATTGACATTAACACCTTTTCGCTCCTATGACATGTTTTGAATACGTCCTCTAGTGCCAAAGTAAAGAGTTTAGGAGAGATGGTGTCGCCCTGTCGGACATCTCTCTTGATCTCTCTCATTTAGTTCTCCTCCATCCTGACTCGTAACGTAGCACGGCCGTAGATGTATTTAATCAGGTTTGAACATGGAGTTGATGCGGGCCTTATCCGTTGCTTCCGTCCAAGTTTTGAACGATCCAAAGGCTTTTTGGTAGTCCACAAATGCCAGGTGAAGGGGAATATTATACTCACTGGACTTCTCGATCAATGTGCGCACCGTTTGTATGTGATCAGTCGTGCTGAATCCTTTCCTCAATCCAGCTTGTTCGACAAGCTGGTAAAAGGCGAATTTCTCGGTAAGCCGGCTGATTACAATTTTGGTCAATAGCTTGTAGAATATGGATAGCAGGCTGATGGATCTGTAGTTCTCCATGCTCGCAGGGTCGATTTTTTTGAAGAGCAGGATGATCTCGGCGTTTTACCATGCATCCGGGATTTCGGGTTTTTTTGAAGACACTTGCTCAAAAGTGCCAGAATTGCATTTTCAAAGTGTATCTCCACCGCGCTCTGCAGTTTTTCAGTTGGTTCATCGCTGCTCTAAGTTTTGGTCCGTCAATCGCTATTAACTATTCGGATCCCACATTCTGGACTATCTGTTTTTCTTTTTTAAGCTGATCTGGGGTTGGAATTAACGTCTTTGGTCAAAGTTCTTTATAATTTCCGTGATCTCGTTCTTCTCTACAGTAATCTCTCTACAGTAATCTCTCCAGTAATCTCTCCCTCTCTCTTCTCTACAGTAATCTTTCCTTGGTCTTTCTTCATCTTATGAATTATCATCTTCCCTTTTGATAGACTGGAGCGCAGAACTCTTACATTACAGCTGTTTTCTATGGCATCCTAGATCATTTGGGTGTTATAGGATCTTTTGTCTCTTCTAATGCCTTTCTTCACTTATTTATTTAGGTCCTTGTACTTAGACGAGCTTCTGTCTATTGTTCTTCTCTCTTTGATCAGCCTCTCGGTGTCCGGACTTATTTTTCCTGGTTTATCGATCCCTGCATCAAGTACACTTTTTTCACGGCAGTCCAAATGCTGCTCGTAATTTTTGTCGTAAACACATTTAGGTCTAGGCGCCATAGTTCCTCAGTTGGTCGTAGGTTTGTATCGATCCCGGTGTTGAAACGATGTATTAGGCACCGTTAAAAGATTAAATAACAGTAATACATGTACTCTTGGCAATACGTCAAACTTTATTATTAAATAAAGTATCATATTCATTCGTAAACCAAAAACATATATTATTAACTTAACTCCTATTCTTCCAAGTCAACTAACAAAAGGACTAATAATAATTTATCTTTATACAAAAAGGTGATGTAAACTCTGTTTACAATTACATGCCTATTTGTATATTATCCGCAATTTCCAATATCTTTGAACGTGTAATTAACGAAAAGCTTATAACTTTCTTTAGGCAATATGAATATCATTATTCCGTAAAGGCTTTTCAGTAGAGACCTAGGCTTCACTCAAAAGATATTAAAGGTTTTGGATAAAGACGGGTAGTAATTATTTTATTTCTTGATCTATCAAAAGCCGGTGAATGGATTAATCATGATCTGTTACTACAGAAATTATATTTGTATGGCACACGCGGAGTAGCGTATGAATGGTTTATAAGCTGTTTAACAAACCGTACCAAAGTTGTCTCGGAATGGAATAGAAGAGTGACATCAAAGGCTTTATATTAGAGCCAACAATGTTTATGCTTTTTATTAAAGATCTTATAGGTTGCATAGTTAAAGTATCCAAAAAAATACTACCTATAATATATGCTGATTACACGAACTTCCTTCTGACCAAATTGGAAACAACTTTTACAGAAGCAGAGACTCTGGTAAGTGCAGTGTACTATGCAGAACATTTAATGAACTGCATTTCAAATGCAATGCAAATAGGTTGGACTTAAGATGCGCTGCATTTACTATTCAGTGTAAATGCAGTGCACATTTGCAATGTATATCTACTTTAGTAAATGCTATTACTAAATGGACCCAAATAAACGGCTGATGTATAAATAATGTCAAAATATGCAGTGTTATCATTAAAACTGATAAAAGTACTTTTACAAGTAGTCATATTTTCAATTTTTATAACCTAACAATTAATAATACATAATCAACAAAAGTCCATGATGTCCACATTAGCAATAACATAAAATGACAAACTCAAATAAATGAGCTGAGTTACAAATTATCTCAAATCTGTTATTCATTCAGAATTGTCCTCAACAAAGTTAAGCTTATGTGCTTTGGTAATTTTTTACTCTTTACTAAAGTATGGTAAAAATCTTTTGGGCACAAAAAGCCTTGTTAACACAACGAAGTGTACTGAGAATAATCTTTAGAATTGAGTGAAAACATAGTTCTAAAAGTATTGCTCATGTTTCTCAAACACAATACAACCCTGTATGAAACCGGTGTTTTCTATTCAGGCTGCAAACTCTACAATGCTCTACCACAAATGTTCAAAAATATAAAAATATACAATATATTTAAACATAAATCAAAAGTTTCTTAATCACTTGTATACTATGATTGATTACTTTATCTTGTAAACATGGTCTATTCAGAGATAACCTTCACGTGAGTTTCAATTTTCTTTGTGTATTTCAAGAAGCACATGTATTTCGTGTTAATATGTGTCTGATTATGATAACCGTATCCGAGTGATATGAAGAGTGATAGCCGATATCCTCTGCCAATTGTTAAACTCAATGCCTCAATATTGTGCCTTCATAATTGAATTGTGCGGATATTATTCACGGAAACATCTGTTTCTAAATCAAACGTGCCACCATCGAAACGACACTGTGACTCTTCGAATGCTGAAATAGTTCCGTGAATTTCCATCCAATGTGATTAGCTTCAGCATTCCAAACAGTTGTTGGGTTTGACTGATGGGTTTTGATGCCCCCGTCAATAGGTACTATGACTGAAACGTTCAGCAATGGTGACGATGAATTTATCGCATGAGAGTTCTATTTGTAATCAACTTACAAATCAGTATGAGATTCATTGCATTTCTAGTACGCAAATAATTGCAAGGAACATACCAATGTACCTTGTTAAGGTACTATTTCAAAATTGCTAAGGTACTATTTCAGGTTGATATTTCAAAATATCTATATTAAAGTAAGAAGCGCTTGGATTTTGTTCAGACTGATTCTTAGTTAGGGCACTTAGAGCAGACAAATTAAATTCTAGTAATTACATATCTGTAACCGAATCAGTATAATCCATTGAAACCAAATGATTATTCGGTAAAAACATGTTGAATTGTTGAGTATTAGAACTCGAAATGATAACTTGGCAGGATTTGTATTATTGACCAAAATAGTTACGTAATGACAGCATCATTTCACCAGACCTTTTGACCTGACATCATGTTTCATATAAACCTTTAAAATAGGAATGAACTATTTGGTGAAGGGCAAAGCCAATAGAATTGTCTCAGCCATTCCTATAGTCAATGGAGACGGTTCTCGTGAGACGCCGACCGTGACACAAGCGGTCCGGAACTCTAAACTGCCGACGCTGTCAGCCTGCGACATTATCGTGGCAGAAAATGAACGTGCACACAATGAGCGTCGCGACGGTGGACGCGGAATCGACATATAGCCGGTACTAGGGGTCGGCGTTTGACGAGGCGCCAGTGATGCTACCGGCGCCACTGGTGGTTGTATTTCACTTACTTCGAAGAATATGTCACCTAAGTGTGCATATTTTTGAGAGATGCGGCTGGATTCTCAAAGTTTACTTTGAGGAGATCGCCAACTAACTTACCTCCAAGTTGTTGGGATACGGATTGTGAATGTTTTATACTGATATTCGAGTTGTCCCATCCAGAGCCACGTCGACGGCTAACAACTGTATTTGATGCACTTCCACTTCCTCCTGTTGGTGTTATATAAAGATATTTTAGAGCACGAAGCTCAGCGATTGACGTTGACATTGGAGCTGAACCATTACTCAATGGTTTAATTTCTACGCGTAATTTACGTTCGAGTTCCTCGTGTGAATCAGAATCTGATGATGGATAAAATGATTCTTTGTCGTTATTACAAAGGGCCAAAGCAGTTGGCTGTAAAGCGTATCCATCTTCATCAATTTCAACACTTTTTGGATTACTTTCTACCAAAATTTGAATTTTCGCGTACCTTATTTTTGTTGCATATCTGCTTCTCTACTTTCTTCCTTTAGTTGTCAACATTGTTTTTCTTCTTTTTAGTTTTCTTCTTTTGTTTCGCCTTATCGCGTTTATTACGCAGAAACCCTCCCCGTTTAGTTGGCTTAGCTAGTTCAGTCTTCTTGGACGGTGACATTAGAGCGAATCATCGACATCCATCAAATCTGGGTTTTCGGAACCTGTATATTTGTTGAGAACAAGCTGATCAAGTAATTTATCAACAGTTAGCTCCAAACATGGATGTTTAAATTTCGAATGTACCTTGCACCTCGCTCATCTGATCGTGTGTAGTAATAAAAACGCTGTCATCGAATGTATAAAATTTTTCCATTTGTTTCAAATGAACTTGTTCCAGTATCTACAAGTCACACTCTTTTCCTTTCAACTTCTACTTTAACAATTGCATATTTGTCTACCGAAGATTTGTAATTTTCATGCGCCTTTTTCAGCTTAACTTCAACCTTTTCAATGTGCTTAGCACTGGCATTGCCTTTCTTCAGTTTATCTGCTTCAATTGACTTCAAATGGTAAATGTCTTTTACTTTCTGTAGTAACAACGTCGCTTATTGCAGTTTGTGCAGCTTCCAGTGTTCCAGATTCATCTTCATTGATAGTTTTATGTCTTTTATATTTTTGCTAACTTCTTTGACTACATCTGTCATTCTTTGAATCATTTGCTTGTGTAGGAAAGAAAGTTTCTCAGCTGATATTTTGAGTAAATTCCATAATGCAGAAAATGTACCTTGTGTGTAGCACGTATGACCTGTTTTGCAAGCTTGCTCAGCAATTTTGAATTATTCTCTTCAATGCTGGAACGCTCTCGTAGAAGTCGGCAAACTCTTTACTCTCATTTAAGCAATATTTCATATTATGATACAAAACATCGAATGCATTGATTTTCTCTCCCCAAAAATAATTATTGAAATCGACCGTCATCTTTATATCCTCTTAAATATAATTTTATTAAAATTCCATTGAAAACAATACTTTGAACTCCGGATATTAAAATGATTACAAAATTACGAGAAAACTTAGAGGACAAGAAAATGTTACCAAAAAATACTATAGTGAGTTGCTAACACCAAAAGAGGCGGATCTACCAGATACAATAGACACCAACAGAAGGAAGTTAATAAGAGAGTTTGCTAAAAGCATCACAATAAGGTTTAAGGCTTTTTCAAAGTCTCGACAATGTCAAATGCGATTTTGGCAAAACGTCGGCAAATTGAAATGCTTACCACGCGAGGTATAACCCTGAAAGACAAGGAAATGAGAAGATAGATATCATCATCATCAGCCTGCATCAATTCTCTGGTGGATGAAGACTTCACCAAGGGATTTCCGACCAACATGATCCATGGTTTCGCGTTTCCAGATGGGCCCCAAAATATTACTAAATCATTATTATCAGCTATAGAATTATTATATAACAATATCTTTCAAAAGAAGTTAAATCTTAAAAGGGTTTAAATGACCTAAAAGTATGTAGCAACCCTAAAATAAATGCCTAAATATTTTAAACAAGACTTAAAAAACTGGGAAGAAATATGTCATGTAGCTCTCGTATAATAATGTTTGTTTCCAAGTGAACTTAGATTTTCCTTTCGTGAGGACGATTTTCATGCTACTGAAAATAACTACTACCTCGTGTGCTCTGATTCTTATCAGAACAGGACTATAATTTCACCCTCCGCATGTGAGAAAGGTAAAATGTTACTATATACAGGCAATGTAATGACGTTCAATAACTGTACTAACTGAACCAACCATATTTTATTAAATATATTTTTTAATGACACGGCACAATTTTAAAAATCATTTATGTAAATGTTTTAGTAGTCTCCTGACATAATTTACTTTTATCAATTTGAAACATGTAATTTATTCAAATATCCTGTTTAGTAAGGTTTCTAATGCATTTAAAAAAATATTAATTTAGGTCAATTTCGTTTTAATTACTTGAGATATAAAGTAAACATTTCATTTCTTCTTGCATGTGTCGTTCTACGAAGTTCAGTATTTGATTCTTATAATCAAATTTTTTAAAGCGTGTTCTAAAAAAAGTAAAACTATAAAAACGAAAGCGTTTCCTGAAATATATTATTTTCTAAATAATGTGGATTGGGGATCGGTCCCGTTTCCTATTTCCTTCCGGTTTTCCCTCAACAACAAGTTTTTCCATGATGTCATGTCGGGAGATGTCTCCGAAAAATTTCAAAATTCATCCATATATCATCGATGACAATCTTTGTACGGGTTTGACCTGATTTAAGATGGAGATATTTTGTTCTTCTAGCCGCCCAGGGAATTCGTAGCATCACGCGCCAGACCAACATTTCAAACGCAACTATTCTTCTCCTGCCGTTGGAACGGATTATCCAGGTCCCTGAAGCGTACGAAAAAATGGGAAAAACTGGGACGTTTACGAGGCTTGCCTTCGTTTTGCTAGTGATATTTCGATCTTTCCAAATTTTTGTTAGTTTTATCATGGCCGAGTGGGCAATTACAATTCGCTGACTTATTTACAAGAGCCGGACTTATGGAGCACGAAGCCAAAATATACAAATTTTTCGACTTCAAAGTTCTCAATTTTTTAAGTTGTCTTCGATTTTCGTTATCACGGTCTACTACCATGATTTTTGTCTTGTTGGTATTTATTTTGAGCCCATAGTATCGGCTTGCGTCTTCCAGACTTTCAAGAAACTCTAAAAGCTCTTCGGTGCTGTTAGCTAGTAGAAGAATATCATCCGCAAATCGATGGCATGAAAAGCACTTTCCACCAATTTTCACTCCTCCGTTCCATTTCTCTAAAGTGCGTCGCATCACACTTCGTTGTAGATGTTGTAGAGTATAGGTGAAAGTACGCAGCCTTGACGAACGCCTTTCCTAATACAACATTTTTCGGATAATCTGTTATCGGCCTGCAAATTCTCGGCCTGTTATAGTAAAATTGCAATTACTCAATTTAAACATATTAAATCTACGAATAAAATAAGTAAAAATAAAATGCTACAAAAACTAAATTCAACTTCTACGAAACAAAAAAGGTTCAAGTATCCGACGACACATCTTCTGCTGAATCTTTCGATTCCCAAATAATTATCACTTTTATCTACTTTTATTCTCATACTATTTCTCCATTATCCTTGACATCGATGCAAGATATGGAGAGTATCACGAGGAGAGACCTTACCTAGAGAGCACCGACCATTCGAAGCCAGTTTAAGGAGATCATCGACGCCAGTTTAAGTACTTCAGCAGAGGTCACATTCATTCCGTCATCAATAATTATCAATAAATTTCCACATGAGTATACATCGCTTTGAAGCTCTGCAGGACGAGGAGGGGACGCAAGAAATAGAAGAAAGTTGGAGCAAGGTGAAAACTGCGTTTTT
>WYDF02123001.1:0-10101 GCA_009867245.2 Adranes taylori
CCCACACTGTCGGATGCACGGGCATCCGGCGCCTTTTGAAGGTTTCTCCACTTCCTACGCAAAACAAAAAAAAAGTGTTTGTAGGGATTGGCAAAGAAAAGAAGATTGTAATGGAATTGAGATAAATGCCAATAAAGGTGATGATAGCTACATGTATATAATATTATAAGGCAAGGATGAAAATGTGGGAAAGTAATTTTTTATTTATTTTTTGTATTCATTTTCTAATAAGTTATTTTGTGTTGATATGAGTTATACTTAGTTTTATGTTAGAAATTTTAGCTCCTAGGTATAAACTAAGGCCATATTTCAATTCAGCGTATCAAATTCATATTAAAACAGCTCCAAATACCTTACCACTGAAACAAGTGTTGGCCTGTGTAAGTTAAATTTTGTATTAAAATTTGTAATTTTTGAGCAAATTTAAGGAGTAAAAATTATTTACTAATTTGGTTAATTTTGTTAATCAAAATAGTCTCCTTGAGACTCTGCGATGACAGCGATTCGCACAAGAAGCTATTTAGACAGTCAAGAAACATTTCGAAAGGGTGTTGTAGGTCATCTGTAGATATATCTAAGAAAGTCGGTGTGTAAACCATTTACATGATTTCCAGGTCGACATAACGCTTTTCTTTCACCAGAAAATACATTTTCCGCATATTTGGTTAAAATGGGTTAAATTGATGTTTTACGGATGTTCAATATAATTTCCATTAATCTCAATGATGATTTGGGCTGATCTTGGACGAATTCACGCACAGTTTTGATGCCATCACAAATTTTGATTGTTCAGCATGTTGATCTTTATGACCATCCTTAAAACGTATATAACATTTGTGGATTCTGCTACGGGATAAACACTTATCAGCATAAACTTATTTCATCAATTGAGGCGTTTCGGTTAAATTTTTATCAAATTTAAACCAGAATTCATTTTTGCACCGATGCAACAAACTTACATCGCAATAACTCCGATTGTCGTGCATGTTTGACAGAACGTCATTAAATGACGTACCTTTCTAACTCAGCTAGCCATCAATAGCTAACGCTACTAGAATTTGCTATTTTCAAAATGCCCTGTTTACTTTAGAACGCACCTTATATTATAATGCAATATTTACCTTGTCTGATTTATTCTCATATTAATATTTAGATGAGTCGTCATAACGCCTTTTGGTAAACCAGTTGTACCTGACGAACAAAATATTACTGCCAAATGGTCGGCAGTTCTTAATTCTGCTGGTTTAAAATTATATGGATTAAAATTATTATCGCAATATTTGTCTATAAATTCTTTTAGTGTATCTGCATGAGGAACTGATTTGTTTGAATCCAATATGACAATTTTCCGAATGAAATCAACGCGATTTTGTAGTTCAACAACTTTCGGATATGTTGCTGAAGAACAGAACATTATCGTAGGTTTTGTTATATTAACAACGTGCAATAATTCATCTGAAAATAAAATATATAATGAATAGTTGTAAACATTATTTAGTTTAAAGCTAACCATAATAGAAGTGGGGTAATGCTAGATTTTCCTCCACTAGAATTGATCATACAGACAAAGATGGAAGTAGCATTTCATCGGCAGAAAACTCATAGGCAGTCCTGCTTTCTAGATGGATTTGCCACAGTCTTTTAAGCCAAAATATATGTAATCCTCCACCAGAAAGCATGGAAAGGAAATATAACAAACAACGGGACACCTTAGAGTAAGCGACAGTAAAGGGGCCCTTTAGGCGTTTAACTACACCAGAAACGTGCCTCGAGCGGTGCCTCGACAAATGTATCAATGCACTGTGCAGGTATGAATAACTCAGTTACGTTGATATGGACACAAAGGCATTGTAGGCAACAAAATAACATATGCACTAACAAAGATAGTATCTGGTACAAACTTCATTGCTCTGGAACCGGCTCTGGGTATTCATGGTAGTTCCATCAAATAATCGGTAAGAAACTGGCTGTTAACAGGACAAACAAGGAAATTGGCCTATACACTGCAGAAGTAGAGTATAGGATGTGTCTGGAGAAATAAGAGACAGCTCAACATATCTTACGTGAGAGTGAAGCGTTTTGGATTATATTCTCAGGGCTATTATATTCTAATCGCTCCCGGCTATTATCTTAGGTCGCGGGGGTTGAAGAAGTATGTAGTCGGGAGAAATGTAAAGAATTAGGATTAGAGAGAGCACCGTGGAAATAGATTTCAATTAGTAAAAGTAAGATGGGGCAAACTTAGTAACCCAGTTATTCCGTTGAGGGCAGCATAATCGATTTCTTTATATAACCGGACACTTCCCATAAGCGAGACTGAATTGCGTTTAAGTTTTCCACTTATCAAGTTTGTAGTCTCCGAGGTTTGCTTAGTTTTAGAATGCGTTTTGATGCGTAGAGTCCCTGATTATTTTATTTCTTCATTTTTATTGTGTTGAAAACAATAAAATATTTTTGATGTTGCGATTTACTAAAATACAGCTCTTTGGTTAGGTATATAAAAATCAATAAGTAAGATAGGCAACGCACACAAGTTTAGTTCTGAGAGAAAAAAAGAGATCGATAGTATATTGCTCTAGAAGTTGTATACCAGTTTTTGTTTTTCGTAGTTTTTGTTGTTCATGTTTTAGTAAGTTTGGTGTTGGGTTCAATAAAATTAATTTAACAAATGAATGTGTTTTTCTGTGGGGATAGTCTAAAATTAGAAATTCGTAGATGTGATCGCCTCCCCATCTTTCATATACCTGAAGTCATTCGTTTCATTATATTTCCCATAAAACAAAAGTTGAACCTTTTAATGTTACTTTATAACTCGTCTATTAAATTCAATTAGCACAATAGTTGTTTAGGGTAAATTAAATAAAACTAGCGTAATCTATAAATCGCCTAGCCTATAAATCGTTTACCCAATAAATCGTTTACCCCTTTGCCGCGGCCGCTCTTGACTCACTTTTGGAAAATTTCGAACAGTGCAATCTGACGTGCTTCGCACGCCAGACTGCCATGGACTTTTGAATTTACCTACTCACAAATTAGCGAATCCATAAATAAATCCTCCGACCTGGAGTCACTTGGATTGTTTTTATTGCTCAAAATCGATGATTCAGTATATTCAATTGTTCATTTTGTCGAAATTGAAGTCCTGTAGTCTTTATGTTCCCTAAATTTCATTTTCTCAACTTTCATACGCACCGAGATATTTAACGTAGCGTGATTTTCTTTCAAGGTCAAATTACTATTATGTTTAATCGTGTTTTTGTAAACTTGCTTAATCGCTTAAATATTAAAGAAACTTTCGATACAAGAAATTGAAAACAGGTTTCGAGAAAATTTATAGCAAAATTTCCAAAACAACAAACACCCTGTAAGTATGTTAAATTTTAATTTTAGCAAAAAAAATGTTTCCAATAAAAAGGAGCTTTCGGTAGTCTATACAACAAAGTTTATTCAAACATCTTATCTTTTATAATTTCTGAGATATATCGAAAAATTTGTTAAACTTTAAACGTGGCAGCGTCGCGTTACGTGGCAACAATTGAAGACTTTGGACTAATTTAATTCGAAGCAATATATAAGGTACTATATGGGTACGAAATTTCAGCCTTCTAGTTTTAAAACTAAATTTCTGAATAAAATTGTCCGTTCGAACCCCTCCCAAAATTATCATTTGGATCTGCCACTGATTTATTAAATTGCAGAAACATCTAAATCTCCTAACACGACAGTATTCCTACAACATTTCTTCTATCTACTTGTTCAGTTAACATACGTATATGTTGACGACCGGTTACCATGGCAACCAATAAAGAGTTTTTAAATATTAGGGGCTATACATTTGGAGCCATTAGAGTTAGACCCCTCTTGCGGGCCATCGCTTTAACGAGAATCACAAGGCCTGTTCAATCAAAATTGAACAGGGCAATATCACAAAAAATTGAGGAATATAATTTTTTACAGATATTATTATTTCTCAATTTTTTCATGTTACATTTAAATTATAAGATCCCTAGTATATTTGAAAATATTTAGTATATTTTAATACAGGTATTAATTATCAAGGCTAGCAAAATTAAAATAATTGTTTTTGCTTCATATCAAATAGTACTATATAATATCTACGTCACATTTAATTAGAAACAAATTGTATATCAAATATTTAGCTTAGTATTGCAATTAACCATTATCAAGTTCAATGAATTTATTTACTTTCTTTACATGTCTAATAAAACTGACGGTAGATTTGTTTGTAGATGCCAAATGAAACAGATATTTTAGGAATCTGTACTCTGTAAAAATGTTCTTAAAACTTATACATTTTTACCTTTGGCAGATATGTGAATATTTAGGCTTTTATTTAAGAACGTTAATTAGTTTTAATTCTGCGTATATATTGTTGATTTCTTCTAATACAGTTGAAGTTGTGTTTTCAAAGTTATTTCGCCAACACGGTAAGTTTATTCTTTGCAAATTCCCCTAAGATTTGATAACATATTTCACGGTGTCATTCTTCTGTATTTATTGATTTATATTTTATTTAAAGTGATTAATTATTTTAATATTTTTCATTAATAATATTTTGAAGATATCTTTTAATATTTTAAATTTGCCTTAATTAACCAAATAAATTGAAACTAATCAATAAAATAACTAAATCAAAGTAAGTATTTTTTAACTTGTAAACGGGTAATAATTTTAAATCAAATTAAGTTCTATCTCAGCGAACCACAAATGAAGTAAACAAAAGTTTTACCCAGGTTGTACAAGGCCTATCAAAAATATAAGAACATACAGGGCGTTACAAAAAAGTATTCTGAATTTTTTATATTGCTATTGTATTCAATTGTTCATCTTAGCAAAATTGAGTTTCCGTAGACTTACATATGCTCCCCAAGTTTCATTTTTCCAGCTTACAACGGAACCGAGATATTTAGGGAAAAAAATTTTATAAGGTCAAATTACTTCGGTGCTATGATGTGTGATTTTTTAAACTCGTATAATCCATATTAAAGGAGCTTTCAATACCAGAAATTTAAAAAAATTACCGGGAAAGATTCCGAGAAAATGAACCGCAAAATTTCCAAAAAAAGAGAACACTGTAGATATATGTTAAATTGTGATTTTTGAGAAAATGTTTCAAATGTCTGGAACTAAAACTAGTCTGGACAAGAGTCAAGGAACTAAAATAACTAAATCAAAGTAAGTATTTTTTAACTTGTAAACGGGTAATAATTTTAAATCAAATTAAGTTCTATCTCAGCGAACCACAAATGAAGTAAACAAAAGTTTTACCCAGGTTGTACAAGGCCTATCAAAAATATAAGAACATACAGGGCGTTACAAAAAAGTATTCTGAATTTTTTATATTGCTATTGTATTCAATTGTTCATCTTAGCAAAATTGAGTTTCCGTAGACTTACATATGCTCCCCAAGTTTCATTTTTCCAGCTTACAACGGAACCGAGATATTTAGGGAAAAAAATTTTATAAGGTCAAATTACTTCGGTGCTATGATGTGTGATTTTTTAAACTCGTATAATCCATATTAAAGGAGCTTTCAATACCAGAAATTTAAAAAAATTACCGGGAAAGATTCCGAGAAAATGAACCGCAAAATTTCCAAAAAAAGAGAACACTGTAGATATATGTTAAATTGTGATTTTTGAGAAAATGTTTCAAATAAAATTGAAGGGGCTTTAGGCATACTAAAAAATAAAGTTTATTTAAATGTCCTATCTTTTATAGTTTCTGAGATACATTGAAAATTAGTCTGAAACTTTGAACGTGGCAATGTCGCGTTCTATACCTAATAGAGTCAAGGAACTTTTCTAGTTCGACGCTCAGTACATGGCACTATGTGTGTGCAAAATTTTAGGCCCTAGATTGGAAACGGATTTTTTTGTGAAAAAAATGGCGCATTTCCGCCATATTCAATTTATAACAAAAATGAAAAAAATCAGTTCTGCGACCTAATCGTCTGCACCTGCCTACCAAAGTTCAACCAAATCGGTACAATAGGTTAGGAGCAATTTTAGAACATCCTGACAGCCCCACACACAGCCATTGAAAAATCTACTCTTCTTTTAAATTATTCAGCCAGATTTTTTTTCCTTATGTTCCTTATGACCCAATCTTCGAATTACGTATTAACGGTTTCACTGATTTGAATATAAGAGACGTACTAAGGTGAAAAAAAATATTCTCAAAACATGAAGCCTATATTTTTCTTATACCTATACGTACTTCGTACGTATATGGTATATGAAAGATAAAAATTTCTAAAATTAGAAACATAAAATTTATAGCAAGATGGGAATATAAAATGTAAGTAATAATTATATTAACTTGATTAAAAACTCGAGCACCACTAAGTTTTTCTCATGCGATTTTAATTAATAATTGTGATTGTCTATGAATTACTTACATAATTATTATCTTACTTTGAATAAATAATTGATTTTGCTTTGAGTAAATAATAATGGTTAATTTCTTTGTATAAATAACGTTGATTATATTTGAATTATAAATATGATTTTTCTTTGATAAATAAATATTATTATTCACAATGTTTTATTCACTAAACCTAACCTTTGATTATGCACTAAATAAATATGTTCGATCGGAATCATTAAATTTTACTGAAAACTTTTACTAAAATGTTTTATTTTACTGAAAGCACATTATTTTCTTGTTAGTAGATTCCTTTCGAATCTTAATGTATTTTGGAATCTTAATGTATTTTGGAATTTTAATGTATTTTGGAGTTATAGTGAGAATGAGTTTTGTTAATAACAAATTGTGTTTTTATTTTGATCATATATGTTTGATAAGTTGTTTTGTCATAAATTCACTAATTTATAGAATAATGATGCATTGTTAAACTTTCCATGTCTTTGTTTGTGTTTTAATCTATTTATTTGATGAGCCGTTTCTTACTTTATTAAAGCTGAATCAGTAATAGACACCCGTAATTCTTGCGTAATTAACTGAATAACACCTAATAATAATTTATAAATTTTAGCTACATCCTAACTTAACTTTCAATGAAAATTGGTGTGTTAATTTCCATAGATTGACAGAATGTAGATATTAATATTGCTTGTACGGAGCATTTACATTTGTTGAAAATTGAACCCAATTTTGAACGTAGCCATACAATACTACATACGTATATAATATAGAAGGCTTCAAATTGATTAAACAGCCTAGGTGGTAGTGCAGTTGTTAAGTTTCGGACTCGTAAACCAATCCAATGATGCAATGCGCGAAAAGCAGAGGTTATTAATAAAGGCTCCACCGAATGCCAAAAATGCGCATCTACCCTTATCTAGTTTTTTAATCAATTTTGAATTTCCTAAAAACATCTGCAAACAGTTTTGGAATAAATTAACACACCAATTTTCAACAAACGTAAATGCTGCGTAAAAGCAATACTATTTCTACATTCTGTTAGCTGTTATTCCCTTGATTTCGGTTTAGTTGGATGGATTTTAACTGGAAATTGAATTGATTAGGCAGATAGGGTTCATACAACCCATTGTCACAAATTAAACGTGAGAATATAGATATTCGACATCACCTATAAAGGATAAAGTCAATTCCGGTGACGTCGTTGTCAAGCGTATTGCCACAACGGAGACGATAGCAGATTAATTAACAAAATCCATAAATGGATTCAAGCATTCCTTCTGCACAAAAATGTCTGGTTTGTGTATGAATTAAGTGGGAGTGTTGGAGTCGTTTATTGGCAACCCAAGCGAACTTGATGTGTAGTTTCCGTGGTGAACGTTGCTATCCTTACATACTTTTTATTCAGAAAAAACTTTGTCAAGTCAGTCAAGATGATGTATTATTATTTTTATTAATTATACTTTTTATTCTTTTGAGTAATAGTTTGTTTTTCCATAAATACCCAATAATCACCAACAATTCATTAAATGATATCAACAAATTATAATGAATCTGCACAATATAAATGTCGAAACAATCGAAATCTGGAATATTTTTCGATACCTTTAATATATCCATTATTTACAGGAGTAACAATTGCGCCTATATAGAAAGCAGCAATAACTGGCACAAAAAATTGATTATTATTTTCACTACAAACACCAATAAAATCGTTTTCTCGACACCCATAATTTCTTAAACTGTTTGCCAAACGGGAAGTACTCTCCAAAAGTTGTTTATTTGTGGTGCGTTCTTTGGTTATTGCATTAATCTAGAAAACAAAAAAATATTTTACTTAACTTGCTTAACTAGAAAAATAAAGTCAATTTATAATGAAGAATGTAAGTAGTATTTTCTTTTAGCAGTAAGACCAAATTTTAAATAGTACGTTATTATTTCGAAAATATTGTTGATTAGGAAGTCTTTTAAGAATCAATTTGAAAAATTGAGGCAGGATGGACACGTCTTTCTGGCATAGTAGTAGCTGTCATCAGCATCATCTCATTTTCCTTATAAGTGTAAGATATCCCGACACCGAATTATGAGTTCGGCGTTCTATCATTGCAGTTTGCATCTGTCTTAAATCAATTCTTAAAATCTTCCTTAAAATTACAAGTGTCTGCAAGTTTGCATATATTAAACGTTATATCTCGCTTTATTAGTTGTATAATGCATTTGGTATAACGCATTTTAATAGCTTTATAAATTGAATTTGGACAAAATAGCACCTTTACAAGTTGAGATAAACTATAAAAGTATTTTATCAGAGCAAGAGCAAGAGACTTGAAGAGCAAGGGACTGTAACAATCAAAGTTCGCCTCGCATAACACTTCCATTGGGTTTTTCTTTGAGAAGCATCGGATCATCTTCAAAGATAGTAAAGTTGTCTCTACAGTGATCTTAATTGAAAGGGGGACTTTAACAATCAAAGCTCAACCTCTTAAATAACACCTGTAGTTCATTACCAGTTTTAGAGTAACGTACGAACACGATATTTCAATTAAGAATGTAAGTAGTATTTACTTCTAGCAGTAAGACGAAATTTTAAATATATATATACATTATTATTTCAAAAATATTGATGATTAGGAAGTATTTTAAGAATTCATTTCAAAATTGAGACAGGGTGGACATATGTTTCTGGCATAGTAATAGCTGTCATCAGTAGCCTCTCATTTTCCTTATAGACGCAAGATATCACAACACCGAATTATGAGTTCGGTGTTTTATCATGGCGCTATGCCTCTGTCTTAACTCAATTCTTAAAATATTCCTTATAATTACAAGTGTGTGCAAGTGTGCATATAATAAACTTCATATATCGATTTATTAGTTGTATAATGCATTTGATTAGCTTTATATATTGCATTTGGAAGAAATAAGGAATATTTTAAGAATTGATTTAAGGCAAACTGCAATGATAAAACGCCGAACTCATAATTCGGTGTCGGGATATCTTGCGCTTATAAGGCAAAGGAGAGGGTGCTGACGACAGCTATTACTATGCCCGCCCTGCCTCAATTTTTAAAATTGATTCTTAAAAGACTTCCTACTCATCAATATTTGCGAAATAATAACGCACCCATCTATTTAAGCAAATTTATGCTTTTATACTTCAAGATATATGTTTTATTGGGTGGATGTTTAAAATAGTTTTCATAATTTTTTAAAGATTTTATAATTACAAAACTCAGAGGTGTATTAATATTATTATACACCGCTGTGTGCGGAAATAACGATCCAGAGCATAGCAGCCAATCAATCGGCCCCTTGTTCTTTCCGTTTCATTAGTTACATACATCTGTGTTTTGTACCAGTTTTATTACTTTCTGGTGGATGCGTTTTAGTACTACTACAGAGGCAACTTTGTTACTTCTTATAGACCTCTCCTTCTGGAAGCTAGTGCTACCCATTCCCATACAATTAATTGAGCTATCTCGCTTCTTCCAGGCACAGCTTATACTTTACATCTGCTGTGTATGCCAATTTTCGTCATATATACCCATAGGATGCGTGTCCTCTTAAGAGGCCAGTAGTCGTTTTGATTTTCTTCCGCCCATGTTTCAGCAAATCTGAGGTATTGGTCTTATTAGGGTTTTATTTTATTTAGCCTTTAATGTGTGGATTGTTTGCTAATTTTGGCTGAGGAAGCTG
>WYDF02123012.1:0-10101 GCA_009867245.2 Adranes taylori
GTCTCGTTTCGAAGTATTTGCGTACTCATCAGGCAAGTGCATGTAACAGTTTCAATCTAATGGTACATTGTGAAAAAATCGCAATGGAAAAAATCGCAATGGACTGTAATATAGTACTTAGGAGATTTAAAGCCAAATTTTATATTTTATACAAGTACAACTCCAACCAATTTACCATCAATTGCAGATATTGGAATTTTTACTAACAAAACTGTTTTTAACGCTACAATGATAAAGATACACACTTTTAAGCGACTATAGACAACACGGCAGTCTTGTCCAATGCGAGTTTTTATATCTGGACACCCTTTGTAGGAGGCCACGTGTTCTCCTTCACAATTTATGCATTTGGGTCTTTCTTCAGGTTTGTTCTCGCAGTTCCATGATGGATGCGATTATGTACATTTAAGGTAGGCAGTTTTTTTACAGAATGGAATTTAATTCCCTTACTGTCTAGGTCTTTCATGATATCTTCTATATGCAGGCCGTGAGGTAATCCTCGTAACCTTTTCCTCCGCTAATTGCATATTCGTTGGCCGCCTCTAGAATTTTCCTGAGTTTTCTAAAGCTCTCAGCGTCTCTGTAAATAGTTTCATTCCTTCCTTTGAAGAAATGGCTTTAATTCTGACTATGCTCTTGTCTTTTGCACAATCTCTTATGTATTTATATGCATCCTTTTGTGAATTATAATTGGAGGCGTCTTTTTGGTTTTTCCAACTGAGTAGGTTGTGAGGGTTTTAGGTTTTAGGGTTCTTTCTCTAAGCACTATGTCTGGGCTTCTCGTACTTATTAGAGGGCTAGTTAGTGCAGCAGACTTTTTTGCTGCAGGTTTGATGCAGAGGACTGAGTGGAGGTTTCTGAAATCGTCGAGCTTTCTGAGTCAACGGCAGATTGGGATGCTATTCCATCGTTGTTCTTTACCTTTATTTGAGTCTTTTGTTACAATGCTTGTTGGATGAGCATCATTTGTTTCCATTATCGTAGTCTCATTCTTAATAACAGCATACCTGTTTTGGGTAGAAACTCTCTCAAAACGCTTGAATTTTCGCACTTCTTCTTCGAGTATAATAATCGCCTTTCGGTAATTAACTGATAGTTGAAGCATTTTTCAAAAAAAAAAGATGACACTATTAGGAATCGCGGGCCACGGCAATTTTAGTGTGTCTATTTTTTACTAGTTAAGTATATATTTTCTATCTTCTACAAGTTCTAGACAGACATGTCTAAAAGATGATGAACCTGGCCACCTCCATAATTGAACATCTATGATGTCCGATTCTATTTATATATTCTTTTTATATTTTCATTGAAAAGAATTTAATTCTGTTAATATATATTTTATGAAGGAATAATTGAAATATATTTAACAATTTGAAATCTGTACAGTAGGATCTTGATAATTTAATACGTGAGTAAATGATTATCGTTTGATTTATAGATTTCAATACATTCCAACACTATTACCTTTTACGATTTAAAATATTTAAAATTTATACAGTGAAATCTTAAGAATTTGATTTGTCTATTAATTCTTCTTGTTACAATAGAACGTCTATGGCTTGCCGGGATTTATTCGCGCATAACTGTGTGTCTTTTCTGGATGTTGGCCCTCACTAGCTCTAATAAATTTTGAAAGCCTTCTTCGTCCATTCAAAGAAAATTTTTGTAGTCGTCCGGTTCTGTTGAGCGCAAAAAATGCAGCGTATGTTCATGAATATAACGGCTTCACAGCTTTTACCACTCTTTAGATCAGCGTCTTTGCAATAGTCCCGATCATGCAGCACGAATATTTTTGCCAGAATGAGTATTCGGAGGATATTGATCCGCGCTTCAATATTGAAGCGAATATTAACAATATTATTGATCGTTTAGGGGCCACATAAATTTGACAAAATGTCAAGAAACAAAAAATTAAAATTATAACTTTTATTTCATAATAAATTACTTAATGAGATTTTTTTTTGTTTAATCTGTAAGCTAACAAAATATATTGACAAGCATTTACGATTCTTTTAAAAAATCACGTACGTTTAGATCAAGAAACTAACAACAATTATCTGTTTCTTTGTTTGAAATAAATAAACAGTTCGTTGACATTTCAGAAGTACGTAGCGTGTATATCGAAAGTTTGTTTTTCCAGAAAAAAAGAATGTTTGTTTTGTTCTAAACAAACGTTTAAAGCAAGATATCGTATGTCAATATCATATAGTTTAACTCCCTATGTTTATATAAATTTCTAGTCGGGCGGCATATTATACAGTTTACCAATGCCGCGTATCTACACTTTTATTGAAACAAAACTCACATTATTCAAATAGATTCGAATTTGTTTATTAAACATCTGAATTATATAAATTAAAATCTTCGGAATATTGGACATATATATATTTATTATTATAAACTTCTTAGATTTGTTTGTAATACATCAAAAATGTTCTTGTCAATATTTATAGACGTTTCGATCACTAGTTCGATCACGTGATCATCTTTGGCACTAAAAAAACCAACATTCATAACTAATCGTAAATTACATCTTATAGATTTAGTATATGATCGAGTGTGAAAAAGAACGAAACGCTGATGCTTCCGCCCCAAATTGCAGAATTCTCTAAGCAATCTCATGTGGATTCTCTAGTCCCCAAATGCGACACCTTTGTTTCCACATAACCACAAGATCGAAATGCGCTTCAACACTCAGTATGAGGTTTTGATGAAAATTGGAATTTGTCTTCATTTGCATCAATATTCATTCGGCTAACGCTGTCATCTGGCGGTTTAGTTCCTATGTCAACTGAATTTTTAACCACGGGGAGCTAAATCATTAGTCAGAATACGCCAATTCTTCGTTTGAGAGAGGTCTAGTTGCTGCAAACGATGAGGAACTGGGAGCGTCGGGTCCTTGGCCGCACTCTGACTAACAACTGAAATAAGCGGTTTTATGACGGTACAAAAACAACATTATAATCAAAACAAAACTGCGCATTGAAAAACGGTAGTGCAATAATAGTAATAATAATAATAATAGTAAAAACGGCGCTTAGAGAAATATTTGCGGTGCTGATAAAGTAAAATTTAAATGCGATGACAAAAGCAGCGGAAAATGGCGATAATTTCAATTACACAATGTAAATGGTAAAACGGAAGGTATAAACGCAAAATACTACGGGCACGTAACGTCGCATTAAGAACTGGCGGCACTGTAAGTCAAGCGAATTCCACTAGTTTCGCTAGTAGTCTACACTATGGGCGCGTAGCGTTGCATTAAGAACTAACCTGACGTGGCTGTTGTACGAGAGATACTGTTAAAATTTGGGGATGTAGCAACACTGTACTTAAGCGATTATTAACCTTAAAGCGTCATCAAGTTTGATCTGTCATTTGTCAAACAAAAGTGAGAGATTGTAAATATATCAAACCGTTTAGTTACTGCAAATTTTCAAAATTATTTAGAATTCAATAAAAATGGATTAACATAGAGATCATTTTCGAGCAATGATTTTATTTTCGTTTAAAACAACTGAAATTGAGTGAATCGAAGATTTAAAAATTGTCTTTGGTGTAGAGGCATCTTCAACGACAACTGTCTTTCGATGGTAGCAAGAGTTTAAATTTGGCCGCAATTATATTAGTGATGAATTTCGTGAAGGTCGACCAATGACATCGAAAACTTCTGAAAACATTAATGCTGTATGACATATGATAATGTCAGGTCGTCATGTTACGTATAGAGAAATTTAATCACACTTAGGCTTGAGTATGAAACAACTTAATGAAATTTTACATCATCACTTTGGTGTTAAAAACTATGTTCCCGTTGGATCTCCATAATTTAACTGAAGCTTAGAAAGCGGTTCGTGTGAACTGGTGTAAATAAATGCTTAAACGATTCGATTCAGGGAGATCAAATTTCGTCTACGAGATTACTAGTGGTAACTAAAGTTGGATCTATGCTTATGAACCATAAACGAAACAGCAGTCAACTGTTTGGGTGCTTGAAAATGAAACCAAACCCACAACAGTCACTCGCTGCCGCAGTGTTCCTAAGAAAATGGTAGCTTGTTTTGTCTCAGAAACTAGGCATGTCACTACTATTCCACTTGAAGATCGTAGAACTGTTAATGCAGAATGATATACATCGATTTGTTTGTTTACCAGGAGGCGACGCATCATTCTCCACCATGGCAATGCCAGTTCCCATATTTCGCAACAAACAGTAAACTATTTGAGCAGTCAAAAGGTAAAATTGTTGTCTCATCCTCCATATAATCTTGATTTAAGTCCTAACAACTTCTTTACTTTCCCAAAAATAAAAAATCGACTACGTGGCAAACGATTTTCATGTCCGAAAGATGCAGTAGAAACGTTTCAAAGATGTAATTATACATCAATATAAGATGTAATTTACGATTAGTTAAGAATGTTGGTTTTTTTAGTGCCAAAGATGATCACGTGATCGAACTAGTGATCGAAACGTCTATAAATATTGACAAGAACATTTTTGATGTATTACAAACAAATCTAAGAAGTTTATAATAATAAATATATATATGTCCAATATTCCGAAGATTTTAATTTATATAATTCAGATGTTTAATAAACAAATCCGAATCTATTTGAATAATGTGAGTTTTATTTCAATAAAAGTGTAGATACGCGGCATTGGTAAACTCTATAATATGCCGCCCGACTTGAAATTTCAAGTGTATCATCTTCTGAGTGGAAGAAATGCTTTCATGATTGGTTTATTCGTATGAGAAAATGTATACAGTTTAAAGGGGACTAGTTGGAAAAGAAATAAAGTATTATTTTATTTCTAGATCTTTTTGTCTTCTTCTATCCCAAAATTTTAACAACAGACCTCGTACTAGTAGTATACACTTTAGTACGTAGGAAAACGGTTACGGGAAAAGGATAGAACTGTCACTGGGTAGCTATTCGGTTTGATTCTCTCAGGTATAGGTGTTGTTTCTCGCCAGAGCTCGAAGACCAAACTTAATTAAAAAATACTCAACGTGGGTCTATTTACATCTAGCTGCTTGTCACAGAACGAGTGAAATTCGTCACACATCACGTTATGACACCACTATCGGTCTCCGTACAAAAGTGTGTGTTTGCGAGAGTTAAAACATAAATAAATTATAGCATCATTAACAATACATATTACACGGAGGACAGAAATTCGCTGATCGTTGGTGCGTACCAACGATTAGCGACAATATCTATTCATGCACGCTTACGTTCGTTAACACATAAGGACAATGATCATTTCTCTCTCTCTCTCTCTCTAACACATGTTCCGGTATATGCATCCCAAAAATCCGTACTTAAATCATTTCGTAGCGCACAGCGGTTACTATTCATTATCATATTTGTTTACATAAATCAAAATATTTGATACGAAATTATTACAAATACGTTTTAAATAATCTTTTAATTTAAATACAACGGAAAAAATATATTTAACAACGCTTTCTTATTTGTTTATTGCACCAATTAATTCTTCGACTGACTGGCCAGAATGAACACATACAGGGACGTTTTGGTTCAGCACCTAACCGATAGCCCTAAATTTGTTGACAATGTTTTGAATTATCTGTTCAGTTGGCCGATTAATTTGTGCGCACAAGTAAGCTGGTCTCGAAAATTTTTTGTTACTCGATGTTCTGTAATACACATATATAACGTCGTGATATGTTTAAAGATGCAGAATTATACTTTGTTTTATTTAGTTTTGTTTTCGTACGAAGGTAGTCAAATAAGCTATTATTGAGCGTAAAACCACATCTATGATAATTTAGGTTGATATCTGCTATCTACCTCTTAGCTAAAAATTTCCGACTAGCGAACCGATTTGCTTTTCCCCTTCAATTTTCCTTTCGACTATAAACCTCATAATCGTAGTTACATTCGATTATTCGCCTGATAATCGAACAGAAGATTGAAGGGGAAGGTAGTCCATCTAAGACGAAATTCCTGGCGAAGAGCATGGACACCAACCTAAATTTATGTAGTTGCAGTTCTGCGCTGAATAATGGCTAATTGGATCGGAAGACCCAGTAAGGATCCAGTGTCCTTAACAAAACGTTCAGAAATGTGTCACCCTATTTAGAGATAACTAAAAAAAAAACTTTTGAATGTTAACGTAAAAGGTATTTGTCCATGCTATCTACAAGTTTTCTTAACCAGGAATTTTGTCTTGAACCGTTTTCTTTTCAATCTTCCGTTCGATTTTCATGCGAAGAATAAGGCGAGTTCCACATGATGTGTTTCACATATTATTGCTTGTTGGAAGGAATTCGCTATCTTTTGGTATTTTCTCGAGAACCTTCAGCATATTTATTGCTGTTGATTGCATTTAGGGTACAGTTTTTGCCCCCGCATAGCAAGAGAGGTAAGGTTTTATTATTATTATTATTATAATCACCAAGGACTGTCTATGGAATACCGCTCCATAGTACTGCCGCCAAACAGCTTATTGTACTTTCCTTGATAGTTTAGTCACACCAGTCCAAAATATCTTTGTCTTATAGTTCCAATATTACCTGATGAAAACGTCTTTGTACCAATTCAGGTTCAACTTTCTTTGCTCCTCATAGGTCTTTTCTTTTGGATATAAATGCTTCATACTCACATAACATGTGTTGAGCTATCTCCTTTCATCCAGAGACTGCCCATACCCTACTTCAGCAGTGTGCAGGCTAATTTTCTTCATACGTACAAGGGTGTATATGAAAAAAAATGGTTTTCAGGAGTGGGCGTGTCCTGTTAAGAAGCCAGTTATTTTTTGTTGTTATTCCTGTTGGTCGTCAGTCCAGACATATTTCTGGCGTTTTTAAGCGCCTGCAGGCACCCCTGATAGTTGCTTACTATAAAAATCCGGTATTTGTTATCCAGATTCATCGACCTACAATGAAGGCATTGCTAATTTGGAATATCGATGAAATAAGTGTGTTGAGCGAGCATGAGATTATATTGAAAAATTCATGTTTTTGTCAAAAAAGTTTGAGTTTTCTTTGTTAGACCACGTAGGTACCGAACAATCCTCATAGCTTCGTTAGAAACAAGAAAAGTAAAACTTTATTATTAAAACTTTGCTTTCGGAAGAGCTTGCAAACATGTGATAAAAATAGTCGCCAAATATTTTGACACTAAAAACCGCATCATTATAAATTTAAATGTTCTACGAAATTTAATAACTACTTCGCAAAAAAATCTTCCAGTTTCCTGAAATTTGAATTCTAAATTACTATTATCAACATAAAAGATTACTAAAAAAAAACAAGAGTTCAGTATATGTTCTACACAATTTACGTCTTGTGACTAAAATATAAAAACTTGTAACATTGTGTTCGCCTGCCCTTTTCTTCGCTTTGCTATTTTTTATGGCTGGCTCATTCCAAACCCTAAGTGAATATATTATATTTTTTCCTCCTAATCATAAAGATGCCACTTGACGAATGTAGCTGCGAGTAATTGTGTTTACTAAAGAAATTGACTAGAAAATTTTGGGCTTTAAATTGTGCATGGACGATTGAATCCATCCACTCCTGGAATAAGTTGAGATTTATTAATATAATTATTATAATGAGTAATTTATATTTAGATCTGAAATCAAATGTTTATTTAATTTATATTGATGCTTAATGCATTTTTGCGCGTACAAGAAACCTGTAGGCACTTGGGTAGTCAGATTATTATAAAAATATTCTTACTTAGCCTGCTAGCATTAAATTTGAAGTGTTTATGTTACCAATAATTGGCGCCGTTGCCTAATTTCTTCTAATTGTAGTGAGAAATTATATATTAACTTTTTTATTCACAAAAATAACATACCTTTTGTACTTTGTCCATCATACAATAAATCGTTATTTAATCGTTTGTAGATTTTATATATTATTCGTGTTTTATTATTATTACTTACGAGGGCTGCTGTTAAATTTTAGGGATAGAAGAAGAGAAAAACATCTAGAAATAAAATAATACTTTATTGCTTTTCAAAATAGTTCCCTTTACATTCTATACATTTTCCATGCGAATAAACCAATCATCAAAGCATTTTTTCCGATTCGGAAGATGATACACTTGAAATCTCATTTTGAAACTCTTCTACTGCATCTTCTGGAGATGAAAATCGTTTGCCTCGTAGTAGATTTTTTATTTTTCGGAAAGTAAAGAAGTCGTTAGGACTTAAATCAGGACTATATGGAGGATAAGACATAATTCTATCTTTTGACTGCTCAAATAGTTTACTGTTTCTTGCGCAGTATGGGACCTGGCATTGTCATGGTGCAGAATGATGCGTCGCGTCCTATTTGTATGCCCAGTTTTTGAGACAAAACAAGCTACCATTTTCTTAGAAACACTGCGGCAGCGAGTGACTTTTGTGGGTTTGATTTCATCTTCAAACACCCAAACCGTTACCTGCTGTTTCGTATCTGGTTCATAACCATAGATCCAACTTTCGTTACCACTAGTAATGTCGTAGATCAAATTTGATCTCCCTGAGTCGAATCGTTTAAGCATTTCTTTACAGCATTTCTTTACACACGAGTCTCTTTCTGAGCTTCAGTTAAATTATGGGGGATCCAACGAGAACATATTTTTTAACACCTAAGTGATCATGTAAAATTTCATTAATTTGTTTCATACACAACCTTAAGTGTGACTCAATTTCTCTATACGTAATATGATGATCTGACATAATCATATTTCGTACGGCATCAATGTCTTCAGCAATTTTCGATGTCATTGATCGACCATCATGAAATTCATCACTAATATAACTGCGGCCAAATTTAAACTCTTGCTACCATCGAAAGATAGTTGTCCTTGAAGGTGCCTCTTCACCAAAGACAATTTTTAAATCTTTGATTCACTCAATTTTTTTTAAACGAAAATAATATAAAATCATTGGTCGAAAATGTTCTATATTTTAATCCATTTTTATTTAATTTTAAATGATTTTGAAAATTTGCAGTAACGGAACGATTTGATATATTTACAATCTCCTTTAAAATTCTTTTCATTATTTCTATTCTACTTCCCTCTTGATCCATGCTAATCCTGCAATTCTCCCCCAACAACCTTTCCTCTACCTTCCATTCAAACCCTCTACAATTTCCCATCCAATGCAACCACACTCCTTCCTCTCTACCACATATTCTACACTCCTCTTTTGCTCTTTCATCCAATACGTAGTACCCTTCTCTGCACTTCCACACCTGAACCTCGCTATCATCCTCTTTTCACCCATGCTTAAACAAGACCTTAAATAACTGGGATCCCTTCTTCCACCCTTATCCATTCATGCCTACTATTAAACCGACTACCCTTATTCTTTCCAACCTCTCCTGGCTCTCCACATCTACTATTCTCACACTACTTCACACACCATTCCTTCACCCTCTATGATCCTTTCACTCCATCTAACCCTCGACCAACCAATTCTTTCGTACATTTCTTCTTCTACATTCAATCCATGTATTCCTATCATCAACTACTCTCCTTTCTTTCATTCCATTTACATATATTTCTTTAACCAACATCCACTCCCTACCCATCCATACTTTTCTTCCAACTTAACCATCTTGTTCACTCCTGTCATCAACATTCTTTTTCCTATTTCGTGCAGCAATAGTTGCTGCGATGACACGTACATATGTTCGCAGTTCTCCGGTAAAAAAATTACTTACGTGCTTCTTAGCGCGATATTATATGTAATTTATGCATATGTAATTTATGGTGATCATGTACGGAAAAAAACTTCGAGATGTAAAAAAATAGAATATTAATGCTTAATGCAATTTTCAAATAGTGAGTCAAAGCATCCCCTGGTCGCGCCAGAGGCACAGACTACACCATAGGCATCCCCCGGGCGCACTGGAGATGCGGGCAACGCCGTTAGCATCCCCTGGCGGCGCCGGAGGTGCGGACAATGCTGTAGACATCCCCTGGCCGTACGAAAATATGGGGACTATAAACTGTTAATGTCAAAGCGCCAAAAATGGATCGGATGGAATGTGTCTCATCAAACAGCCTGTTTCTCGTCCACTGCTGAACATAGGCCTCTCTCAATAATCCCCAATTTTATATCGAGAGGAA
>WYDF02123023.1:0-10100 GCA_009867245.2 Adranes taylori
TGTGTTCATAAAGATGTCGGATAAGTAGGATTAGGTGGCCAGGGACCCCCATTTCTTTGAGTATTTGCCACATTTTTAGCCATTGTACCAAGTCGAAGGCCTTAAAATAATCGACAAAATAGAGGTACATTTTTATTTAAAATTCTCGGGCTTTCTCAATTAACTGTCGTACGTTTCCTATTTGTTCTCTTGTTCCCTTACCAGGCATAAAGCTGGTTTGTTCTTCTGCAATCTGGGGTAGTAGATACGGTGACTGATACTGGGTAGTAGATATTAGTGATTGTCCATGTCTTTATTGCAACGATTTGTACAGCAGGTCAAAATCCAATGAAGCTTGGTTGCAATGTCAACTTTGCCACAAGTGGGCACATGTGGGCAAGTGGAGACTTGCGCTGGAGTCTCCAAAAAAGTAAAAATGTTCATTTTTAATCTTTGCAAGAACTAAAGTCTAACATCTTTCTATATCTCTGATTTAATTTGTAAGTATTTACGGACTTGTAACATGTTCTTTTTTGTACGCCATTTTGCCCTGACAGCATATGCAGCTTTTAAATGAACCAAATTTAAAAAAAATGAAGTTTTGCTTCAAAGTTGGAAATAATTGAAAAACTTGTATATAAAATCAACATTAAACTGGAAAATATTTTTATAATATTTTAGAAATCAATAGTTATTTATTAAAAACTTGAATCATAAAAAAATTCTGGTGATATCTTGATAGAATTAGTTATAAACAAATTACACATTTCTTCTTTCTATTTGTGAAAACATTTGTGATTCATTTGTGAATCATTGGACAGTGTGGTACATGCTGCATGGACTGCTGAATAAGAACTTGTATTTTTTCATATTTTTATCTGGTATTTCATAATTATGTTCTAGATGCAATTCATTTTAAACACGGTGGAAAAAAACATAGATCTAGAGAGCTTGGGGACAGATGAACTCTTCGACTTGATCGAGGAAATTCCAACACGCAGTGAAGATGAACTGGACGGACAGTATCCCAGAAAATATGGATATTTTAGAACATATTATGAAGAATTATATTGGATGCTCTAGAAAACAACAACCTCATTATTGGCCACTCTGCTGTCGGGAATTCAAATTCTACAGGGTCTTCTAATTGTTAAAATTCACCTGAAGAGGAAAATGGGACCTGTTTTCAGTGCTATTGTTCAACCGAAGCGGAATGTGATATGACATAAAGGCAATTTGGGGAAAATTCCGTTAGATTTTATAGGAAATTCAACCTTGTCCAATTTTATCAAAGGACTGGTAACGCCATATCAGTTTTTCAAACATTTCTTTAGCCATGCTTTGATGGAATGAATTGTTGAAGAAACTATTAGATATAGTGTGAGAATGAGTCTTTCTGTAAGAATGAGTTGATGAAATATTTGGGAATTTGTATTTTCACATCAGTGTGTGCTTTACCAAATATGAAGCTTTTATGGAAAGAAGCAGTTGGTTTTTAATTTGTTACTTTGTCAACACACTTTGTCTAGAAATTCATTTGAAGAAAATCGATCAATGCTTCGCACGTTCGAATCAAGCGTCAACTTGCAAAAAAATACGAGGCATTATTGATAGCCTTTTAAGCAGATTTTTATCTATTCCTATGGAGGAGACGTAATCTATAGATGAACAGTTTTGAGCTACCAAAGCCCGGCACTATTTAAAGAATTACTTGCTCTTCGAACCGCACAAATAGGACTATAAACTTAACTATGTTTTCTTTGTAGAGTGTCTGGTTTCCCATATACATTTGAAATTTGTTCCGGTAAAAAAAAATAATCCGAGGAAGAGATCTCCTACTGAACCTGATTTTGGTATGTTAGTAATAATATAGTTGTTCGTCTAGCACATGATATACCTAGAAATTGTCTCCATAAATTATATTTTGACAACTATTATACGTTACTTCCCGTCATATACTACTTGGAGAAAATCGATATTAAATCACTTGGTACAGCCAGAAGGTCTCGGATACTATCATGTAAAGAATCAGTAGATCAGGCGCTGAAAAAAGTAGAGAAGCAAATCAGGGAATATGCAACTGATTATAATGGAACTCGGATTTCTAATATCTACTGGAAGGACAACAAGATTGTTTTACTCTAATCCGCGTATGTTGGTGAACACCAATAATTACTATGAAACAGCTTGATAAAAAGAAACAGGAAACCGTTGAAATACCCTGCCCAGTTATTATTAAACAATATAACGTTCCTATGGGTGGACTTGACTTGCTAGATAATTATAGCGGCAGGTATCGATCCATAAAATGGTATATGCGACTTATTTATCACCTCTTGAAAGTCACAATTATAAACGCTGGACTCCCTTACCGAAAGTGCAACAAGTGAAACCAAACAATGTCGCTACTATATTTTAGAATTGAATTGAATTGAACTAGCTATGCTCAATTGGAGTATCCATCCCACTAAAATGTGGAAGACCTTCGGATTTACAATACAACATTGAGGCCAAAAGGAAAAACACCAAATACAAGCTCCATACCTCCTCAGGATGTGAGACTTGACAAAGATAATCATTTTCCCAAATACAATTAAATTTTAATTTGCAATTCATAAATAAAATTACTTTTGCAGACTAGAATGAGTACCTATATATTCTGTTTCATCATTATCCACCGATTCATATATGAATCAAAGAAACAATTTGTTATTCATAATATAAAATATTGAGACAGATTTTTAAAATTATTTTTGTCATTTTTCTGAACATTATTTACGTGAACATTATTTAAGCTAAGTGCGCTATGTCGGTGTGGAAGTGACGACATAAATTTAACTGGTAATTGATTGATAATAAATGATTGGACGATGTGTGAGGTTATTAGTTTAGGTACCAGAAGTATATCTGATTTGATTGACCTCAATTACAATAAAAGGTAATTAAACTGACAGCAGTATAGACACTTACGTGGCATACATTGACTAAATATATTTTATCAGAAGAGGGGAATAGTGAAGATTCTAGAATGTGTTAATTATGTACAAATTAATATAAATAAAATATTAATAAATAATTAAGATAATGGTGTGTTACTATAAAATAATAAATAAATAGTTTGTGTGCAGCGGAAAAATCTGTAAGTACCTAGTTTTACATTTCTTTGATGTAACTGAACACATCATAAAGTCAGTTTTATTCATGTGTTAATTTATTTTATTAATTGCAAAGCGTCGATTACTTTATTTTACGTATGGGAATGAATGAGCATGTCACTGGATTGCATGTAAACATTTTTAACGACCAATACAATTTGAATAAGTTTAATATCTGTTTCATTTATTATTAAGGCTTATAACTATAGTTAAGGATTTACTTTATCAGTAAGTACTCAGCCACGAAAGGCAAAATTACATCTAAACGGCACGTCCAACTTAGCGATCGTCCGGCCTAGTGTTTTATTTTAAATTTCGTGGGCTAACTGAGGGAATTAGATTAGAACTTTCCGCATCAATTATATCATTTATAACTTTCTTAGAAATAGCTAAACTAAAGTGCTATCTTATAGAGTAACGAAAGAGTTCAGGTACTAATAATTGTGAGTAGGGGATTTCTACGCTAATCCATATAAAAGTCCCTTCTTACCCATGCCATGTCGGAGAGAACAACCCTCCGCCCTAAAAAATACGTGACAATATCTATAAATACCTGTGCCAAATTGTATTAATGTTAAAGGCATTCATATATACAGATAAATATTTTTCGAAACTTCCATTTCAGGTACATCGATTTCCATATAATCTAAAATTTTCATAAATCCTAATTTTCATGTGCGCAAGTAAATGTGTATGATGGATAATAATCAGAGCCGGCTCAGCATCTACTGGTGCCCTCAAGAAAATTTTAATTTATGTGATTCCTGGCACCCCAGTGCTCAACACATTGAACAGGGTTGACCCTGGAGACTGCAAATTCACCAAATCTGCAACCTCCAACAAAATGCGATGTCTATTCAGCTAGAGGACGCACAACTGCACGAGGGATCATCGCAGCGACTAACTACCTATGCAGCCCAGAAGCAGTCTTGAGAATAGACACAAATCAGAATTACGTCACTGACGCTAGTTATAGAAGTTCGCAATAGACGCGATGTAGAGCGAAACCATATACCACCACATCAACGGTATGAAAGAAGATGATGACAATTAATACTTGGATGGTCAGAACCCTACCCAAAGTGGTGTCAGTCATCTACACCGGAAAAACAGAACAAGTCATGATCCTCCACACAGAAATCATAGAAAAAAAAGACGGATACTAGATCCAAACACATACATCGATCATTCTTCCACAACAACAAGTCAAAATTCTCGTCAATAACAGATTCAGGTAAGCAACACTTCTATTCATTAAGCCGACAACACCCAGAAAGAATCCCAAGAAGTCATAGGTGAAGATCTGCAGTTGATAAAAAGTAGAAGAAGAAAAACGAAACCAGAAATTCAAGAAGTCAATTTGGCACCACGTCAAGACTCATGGATCAGCCCTGACCGGCGCATGGATCATCATAGGAGTCATGGCTGGAGAATTTCTCGTCACCACGATTTGGAAGAGACTACAAGGCCGAAGGACGCGCTAAGACATCAGAATAATCAAGAGACAAGAAGTTTGTGCTATACACCATCAAATCGAGCACAAATAAAGATTCCTATTCTTTTTAAAAAACAATTAGCGAAGAATCCACGACGCTAAGCGGAAGCCAACAAATGTTTTTAAATTGCATGATGATCTATTCGAGTTCATTACTATTTAATTACTTGTGTATATGTTTTACTATCAAAACAAATATCACATTACGTTGCATTACAATATTACTTAATTTGATTAAACTAGTTCAAACAAAAATGCATCCGAGAAATACATTACCTAACATTACCAATATCCAATGTTTGAATGTTAATAGATGCACAAGTTATTACAATTGGATAAGAACTAGTTTAATATATAAGATTGAATTCAAAATTGTCAAGTACTTGAGCCATTCAGTACGGCAATTTAAACGTTGCTTTCATCTATCCAACATGTATATTATAGCAACACTAGCTTACACTTGTTCGACAGTGATTATGCTTGGACCGGCTTTAATAATAATCCTACATATTAATACAATAAGGCAAGAACATAATGCAAGTATAAAAAAAATATCTTAGACGTTTGTTCGCGCATTTGTTTTCAAAAGTATTAAGAATCATTAATAATTTTTTTTATTAACGGACTAAATAATAACAATTTTTTTATAACATTTTTTTATTAACTACACATCAAGTAATTTATATACGAGGATTGTTGGGTAACAACGTGGAGTAACACAGAAATGGCGCGAATTTGTAGGAATCTTTTTTATCATTCTGTAGAATCATCCTTTAGTAGGTTAATGTGACAGTACAAACCGATTTGTCAATTAGTCTGTTTTGATAGTACGCCAAAGTGAACGTCTTGTGTGATTTTGTAAACAATGGAAAAAACTGAGTTGAGAGCAGTGATAAAATAATTTCATTTGAAGGGCTTAACACCAACCGAAATCAAAACAGAGCTGAATTCAACATTACTGGAGTCCGCTCCTTCGTGTTCAATGGTTAAAAACTGGGTTGTCGAATTTAAGCGTGGTCGTAGGAGCACTAATGATGAACCCCGTAGTGGACGTCCAAAAACTGCTCTGCCCAGAATAAGACTGAAAAAGTCCAACGAATCGTCTTGGATGACCGTCGAGTAAAATTGCGCGAGATTTCAGACATAGTGGGTATCTTAAATGATAGTGTGCACAGAATTTTAATTGAAGAATTGGAAATGAAAACTATATTTGGCGCGTTGGGTGCTTACACGGGAGCAAAAACTGAATCGTTTGTGTATTTCTCGCGACCTTTTAGCACGTTTTCGTCGCAATCCGAAGGACTTTTTACGCCTATTCATAACAGTTGATGGAACCTGGGCCCACCAACCAAATAAGTGTCTAAACAATGGACATACAAAGGTTCTTCGCCACCAAAACAGTTTTGTCAGCAGGAAAGGTTTTGGCACTGTGTTTTGGTATTCTCATGGAATTATTTTGGTTGGCTGCTTAGAAAAGGGGAAAACAATAAATGGCAAGTATTATGCAAATTTGTTGCAACATATTAAGCTACAAAATCAAAGAGAAATGGCCTCATCTGCAAAGAAGAAAGTACTTTTCCATCAGGATAACACATCTGCCTACAAGTATGCGATTGGAATGATCAAAATTAATGAATTGGGATTTGAATTAGTGCCTCATTCACCTTCTTGCCCAGATTTGGCTCTCAGCGATTATCATCTGTTTCCAAATCTAAAACATTGGCTCGGCGGTAAGAGAGTTTCGTCTGATTCCGAGGTAATCGCTGCTATAAATAGCTATTTCGAGGACTTGAATTCATCGACTTACAATGAAGGCATTGCTAATTTGGAATATCGTTGGAATAAGTATGTCGAGCGAGCAGGAGACTATATTCAAAAATAAAATGACTTTTGTCAAAAAACCACGTAGTTAGGCCACGTAGTTACCGAACAATCCTCGTATGAACATGTTTTGGAATATCTAAAGAACAACCATGTGAAACAGTATATAAACATATATAGCAATCACAGGTGTTTTATTAAAATCATTATGTAAATTCTTATTCTACGAAAATAATTAAAAAATAAATAATACCTATTGCTAGGAATAGAATTTTTTTGATTCCGCTTTGATGTTATACGATTTTAACTGAAAATCAACCATTATAATGTTAGGTTGTACAATTCAAGTCTGTTGACTACATCAACACTAAAAATGACAATTTTATTTTAATTCGACCAGTAATACTAAGCCATTCACCATTTGTAAGCCATATGGCTTATAAGTTCGCATAAGTAAATTCTCTAGTAATGTGTCGCTCCAAAAACAACGTTTTTTTTTAACAGGCTATTTTGCGCACGTAATATACCGCGACTTCATTTGAAACAACTTGTTCCCATTTGGAACCTGTAATCCATCGAATCCATGAATTATTTATATAAAACTAATTTAATAATAAATTGAAAAACGTAATGTATATAGATCAGTACCATGAACGATTCACACATTTCCACACAGCACACATAATCACACAGAGGGATACGCAACCAAAACTATACAGTTGCATGGTTCATTGCTTATTTTGGTTCCAGTAGAAAATATGCATGAACAACAAACGACTTCAACACGATAACATCCTATTAGCCAATTTTTAGTCTTTTTGGCTATAAGTGGGAGCTTTTCAGCTTCAGTGATTGGAGAAATTTCCGACTATTATTCCTTCTTTGTCTGCTTTTTGTTTCACTTTTGGTGTTTATTTTATTGCCTACATAGTTGCAGGTCTACATATTTCTGGTATCCCACTCTAGTATCCTTTCTGTCATCTATCGTTTTGTGTTCTTGTAACATGGTCTGCCCAATCCCACTTTAAACTCTACCCGCAGCAGCTTAATGTCTCTTCTCTTTCGTATCTCCTCGTTCGGTACTCGGTCCCTCTGCATTATCCCGAGCAGAGATCTCTCCATGGCTCGTTGAGTCACTCTTATTTTATCGACAGTCTTCTGTGTTAGTGTCAGCGTTTCGGATCCCAATGTTGACACATTGGTCAAAGAGTTTACGTTTAAGACACATCAAGATATCTGATTTGACTATGTATTTTAATTTTCCGAACGCAGCCCAAGTTAGTCCTATCCTTCTGCTCAGATCGCAAATCTGGTTGTCTCTTCCAATTCGTATTTCGTGTCCTAGATATTTGTATGCTGTTATATATCGGATTTCTTTTCCATTTGATATTAAATCACAGCTGGGGACTAGGTTTATCATAAATTCTGTTTTAGTGGTGTTGATCTTTAATCCAACTCGATGGGACGCGGTTGTCAACTTTTCAAGCATTTCTCTTACCTCATCCAACCGATCCGAGATCAATACGATGTCGTCGGCGAACAGTAGGTGGTTTAACTTCTCTCCGACTATGTTTATGCCACTGGCCCTTATTTCGAACGTTTTGAACACATATTCTAGTAGTTTATATATATATATATATATATATATATATATAAAGATAAGTATCGGAAATTTTTTCTAACTTAGTCTTTCATAGATGTTACACATAATTTTCGAATTGACACATATTCACTTAAAAATTCGTCTTACTGCAAAACAGTAAAATACTATACTTATCTTTATATTTAAATAACCATTTTCACTAAAACTAGAGTCGCATTCTGAACATTTATATGGGTTTTCGCCGTGTGAATTGCATGTGACTATTCTTCCTGTGTAAAACTAAAACTGTGTCTCGCTTTCTGTATAACAAGTGCTTTCTATGTAAAACTATAACCGCAAACTAATATTTATATAGTTTTCAGTATGAATAACTTTGTGGCTTTCGTAAACTAGCTCTCTGGCTGAAACTAGAATTGCATTGTAAACATTTATATGGTTTTTTCTCGTATGCATAAGCTTGTGTTTATTTAAAGTACCTTTTTCTCTAAAATTAGAATCACATTGCAAACATTTGTATATTTAAAATCCAATTTAAAAAATATTTTAAATCCAAATTGTGGCATTTTAAATCCAATCTCAGTCCGAAATTTGAATTGCATTCGAAGTATTTATATTGTATCTCGTCAATATGAATAAGCTTTCGTTAATTTAAATAACCCTTTTCGCTAAAACTAGAGTCGCATTAAGAACATTTGTATGGGTTTTCGCTGTGTGAATAGTATGTGTCTATTTATATTAGCTTTCTGTATAAAACTATAACCGCATACAAAATATTTGTGTAGTTTTACACCAGTATAAATAACTTTGTGACTCTTATAAACTACTTCACTGGCTCAAATTAGAATTGCATTGTAAATATTTGTATGGTTTTTTCTAGTATGTATAAGGTTGTGATTATTTAAAGTACCTTTTTCTCTAAAATTAGAATCGCATTGCAAACATTTGTATGGTAGTTTGTCAGTGTGAATTAGCATGTGGCATTTTAAATTCAATCTCAGTCCGAAATTTGAATTGCATTCGAAGTATTTATATGGTTTTTCGTCAATATGAATAAGCTTTCGTTAATTTAAATAACCCTTTTCACTAAAACTAGAGTCGCATTAAGAACATTTGTATGATTTTTCGCTGTGTGAATAGCATGTGTCCATTTATATTAGCTTTCTGTGTAAAACTATAACCGCATACTCTACATTTGTATAGTTTATCACCAGTATGAATAACTTTGTGACTCTCATAAACTATCTTACTGGCTCAAATTAGAATTGCATTGTAAAAAATTGAAGAAACTAGAATTGAATTGATTGTTATGATTGTTCACTTATTTACATTATAAGTTGTGTTTATTTAAACTAATGTTGCTCTAAAATTTAAATCACATTGCAAATATTTGTATGGTTTTTTGTCAGTTTGAATGAGCATGTTGCTTTTCAACCCCGATTTCAGTCTGAAATTAGAATTGCAGTCTAAAATTAGTTGATCTATATTATATTGATAATAATTGTTGAGAATATTTGGCAACTCTAATTGTCATATCTTGAAAGTAAATAACTTCAAATAGGTTTTAACCGTTTTGAAGCAAGTAAATAAGTTGTCAGACTTTTATTTATTCAAATATATATATTGTCAATAGATATATCTTCTGTCAATATGTTGAGACTTATCAATATCAGATTTATATGCGTCTTAAAACATATAAATGTAGATATATATTGAAAACGATATTTGTGGGAATAATATTAAATTTGACCGTTTCATATCTTTTGATAACGAGAACAATTTTCCGCCTTATTATTATTTATATCGTATATAAGCAAATTGGGCCATAAAGAATCCTAGTTTTAGTAGTTGTAAAATACCTATTCTTTCCACTATCTATCTATATAAATAAAAATGAATGGCTAAATGTGTTGCTAAGAACAAAACTCGAGAATGGCTGAAGCGATTTGGCAAATTTTTTTTAAACTTAGTTTGTATTAGCCCGAGGAAGGTTTTTACGGAGAGAAATATTAGAAAAATTGCCCAGAAATTGGAAAATTCGCGAAAATAT
>WYDF02123034.1:0-10100 GCA_009867245.2 Adranes taylori
GCACCATGACAATGCCAGTTCCCATACTGCGCAACAAACAGTAAACTATTTGAGCAGTCAAAATGTAGAATTGTTGTATCATCCTCCATGTAGTCCTGATTTAAGTCCTAACGACTTCTTTACTTTCTCAAAAAAATAAAAATCGACCACGTGGCAAACGATTTTCATCTCCAGAAGATGCAGTAGAAGCGTTTCAAAATGAGATTTCAACTGTACAATCTTCTGAGTGGAAAAAATGCTTTGATGATTGGTTTACTTGCATGAGAAAATGTGTAGAGTGTAAAGGGGACTATTTTGAAAAGCAATAAAGCATTATTTTATTTCTAGATGTTTTTGTCTTCTTCTATCCTGAAATTTTAACAACAGCCCTCGTAATAATTCGAAACAATCATAAATAATGCGTTTTCTAATAAAATACAGTAAGTACTTCATAAAAATATTAACGCCAAGCAACCATTAAACTTGTAGTATTGTATAAATTATGATTATTAAAAAGCGAAACATGTTATTTTAAGCATCAACAGATTTAAAACATACATATAGATCCTGAAATAATTTATATCGAAAAATTCAGCTGGGTTGGCTATTTAGAAAATATATTTAATAGAATGGTTCTTATCTGTAAGCCAAATAAATGTGTCTATGGCAAAATGCCATTCTATAAATTTTATTTACAGATTATTTTAATGTAACTTTTGAACATTTATTTTGATTTGTTAAAACATAAGTTGTTAATAAATTCTTTACAATAATAGGATATTATTATCTAAGCGCGTTTGTTTACGTTTTAATTTTTGAGGTTTTTCATTTTAAGTCACTCCGGCATGTAAACAATTGCATTTACTGTTTGAATGCCGTTCCCACTTTATTTTTAAATCGACACTAACTGAGTTTAGTTGATTTTTTTTTAGATAATTTTCAAAGAACTACTAAGTACATGCCACACGAAACACAATAATAATAATAAATATTTTAAAAATATATTCGAATCGTAAATATTCTCGGTTAATAATTCTAACGGTATAGGCGAAAATATCTGATTTGTCTCAACTGAAGTTAGCTTATGTTTGTAACTGATGTTGTTATGTTATATTTCAAAGTCTATAGTTAGTCAGTTAGTTATTCACGGTCGAAGGTTTGCCAACAAAAAAAAAACGTTTTAACAGCGCCTAAAAATATTTTTATAAAAATAATATTAATAGGAATTATGGGTATATTGTTATCATCTATATGATTTATAGTAAAATAACTTATGTTGTAGTTATTTTTATAGATACTATTTAAATACTAACTAAAAGTGTTAGAATAACTTAGTAACTAAAACTTTTAGAGTAAAACGGAAGGAATTGCATTACAAAATATCGAATGTGTGTTTATCACACTGATAGATTATATTTCCGCATCTGACATTTACAAAACCTATTATTATGAATTTACGGCTTCACCCACCCATTTTCAATACATTTTTTGTTATATGCGATATTCACCGTATGATTCTTACCCTTTGTGTTTGGTAGTCTCCTCCCATTGCTTGTTAGTTCTACGAACTTTAGGAGAAGGCGTTTCGATGCAATGCTTCCCAAGAGTTTGGTTACGTAGAGCTACTTACTACCACCACCGTTTATGAACTAATAACACCATTTATGATTCACACGTGTGTCGTCAACAAAATAATGCAATTTTCATACTTAAAACTGACAATCGATCAAAGATGCTTCCCCATTAATCGACATTCAAAACTACCTACGATTTTTAGCAAAAATTTCTTGCCAATCACGCCCTTCGAGCCAGTGAGCCACGAAAGGTATCATTGTTCATCAGCGACATGCAAGAACTCTTGCTAGCCAATTGCGTATAAAAGGAGCTACTCAATCTAGTCCTTCACCATATGCATTTGGCTCTTGTACAGGTCGTCTTCGAGTGAGCAATTTCGCACGTTTTGATCAGCATAGTTCTCTTTGAACGATCAGACCTATTTTCTTGAACAGCGAGCAAAAAATCGCAGTCTTGAATCTGATTTGCATCAAAGTAAGAGCCAGTAGTAATTCACTTATTTTATTTTATTAAATCCAAATTAGTTCTCTTGTCATCATCTTCTTACTCATTTCATTTATTCACTCATAAAAATATTTCTTAACCCTTCTTTGATAAACTACTTCGTCAAAGCGAAAACGAGGAGGCCAACGTCAGAGAAAGAAGACACCAAACGGGCAAGGGCACCGACACAACGAGGATGACAGAGATAAAACTCCAGAGACACGTGAAGATCACCACCGACGATTATTCCGCTACTAGTTCGGCGTCAGCGAATAAATCCTTCATATACATCAATTCAATTTCCATTAAAAATTACATTGTGTCTTCTGTCTACAACAATTTATCTCACATAATCAATTACGTATTTCATGCTAACCAGTTGCAACAATCTACGATATCTTCGCTAAGCATTCATCATTTCACCATTTAATTCTATGGACGTCCTGGAGAAACAGAAGGGAAGCCAAAATCCAATCAGAAGAACAAAATAATATTAGAAATCAAATTATCACTATTTCGCTACTTTTTATTTGCTATTTTAAGTGTTTACCCCAGATATCTTTGTGTACTTAATATAATAATTAGAACTCAGCGAATGTCATACCCAATTCTGAGAACTCATGCGATGAGCATGTTTTATGATAGTAAAGTCGTATAGTGGTCAAAAGCAAAACCTCGATCCTGCTTTAATAAGATAAAATTCTGTAACAGTCTTTAGGAGGTAATTATCCATAGGTTGGGAACAACTTCCCTAGGATCTTTCAGGAAATTAATAAAATCAACCTTTTATCTAGCATAATAATTTAAAAATATTATTATGTATGAAACTTCAAACTTACCTAGATCGGAAATCTTCACTTTTTCTAAAAACGGATCAACCACAGGTAACTGCAACAAAACACATTTAATTAATAATTATAAGTTGGAAAGCAAGCCCAAAATATACATGTTTTTTCCAAAGTATACGTGATTTCAACTCATTTTTAGATTGAATTTTATCATACATAAAAGTAATAAAAATAGATTTAGCCAGAATAATAATTTTCACTGATTCTATATAAATTAAACAAATCGGTGAGATTAAGATAAAACACTGAATCTGCTTTGAATTGCGAAGAACTAATCCGTTCAGCCTATCTTGTTCTGTAGCATTTCACAAATAGTTTTTTAATCTATGAGGAGTAGAAAAAGATCTCTCTGTAGCTGCAGACAGAAGAATGGTAGCTGAAGGAATATCTATATATTTGGAAACAAAGAACTCCAATTCCACCTTCATTGCAATTTAAATACGCCTGGATTGCTCATGCAGGTCCTTAACGGAAATTGTTGACCATTTTTTGTTATATGCGATATTCACTTGCAAAAGCACTAGGGTATGGCAGAAATGCCTCATAAAAGTTACACATGCTTTTCATTAATTTGCATTGAAGCGCACTGAATATATTGGAACTGCTTTTATCGCACACAAAATATTTGCTGGAAATTTAAAAGAAAGTTTTTACAATAGATCTGATTGAAACTGCAATACAAATAAACATTTCAGAAAAAATCCAAGAATTAGTAAGAAAATATCCAAGAACAAGTAAGTACTGATGACGTAGATTTTATGGATAAAACATCTGCAACATTCAAAATAATACAGGCCACAATAGTACTACTTATAGAAGTACTAATTAGTAGTACTTCTTGAAATCTTAGCTTGAATAAGGGAACTTAGTGGCTTCGAAATCCGGATAGGACACCATTTCATAAATCATAATCTTAGGAATAAAAATTCTTTTGAAGATGGAATACTTTGTTTTAATGCATTATAGTGCTTTTTCTAGACCCTTAACCTAGACCACATAATGGAATTAGAAAGGCGGAATGTCTGAAATGTGATCTCCGAGAACGACGAACAGAAAGACTCCGGGTGAAAATGGAGCAACAGGCGAAATGTTAAAAGAATGAAATGTTAAAACACTGAAAGATGCATTACTAGTCCTCATGAACAAATGTCTAACAGAACAATGGATACCAAGACCATGGCGGACAGCCGAAGTCATCTTATTATTCAAAAAGGGTAATTGCACGAGCATAGAAAATTAGCGGGCCATCCATTTGCTGTCCATCTTATACAAACTGTTGACGAGAATAGTCACAGATCGCCTGACGAATAAATTTGACTTCTACCCATCAGATGAACAAGTGGGATTCAGAAGAACCTTTAACACGATGGGTCATTCCAGGTCATGCATCTGCAGATCGAGAAGACAACGGAATATAACATCCCTTTAAACTTGGCTTCCGTCGCCTATCAAAAAACCTTTGATTCAATTGAAACACGGACAGTATTGGTAGCAATGGACAAGCCAAGAATTGGCTCTCGATACTCCAATCTCATTCAGCACATCTACGAGAAAGCTACACTCCAAGTCAAAATAGAAGATGACCTAATCACAGAGAGAATCTCATTCGAAAAAGTGGTTCATCAAGGAGATACAAACTCTCCTAAATTGTTCCCCTGGCTAGAAGGGACGTTTTCAAAGCTCTCAAATGGGAAGAAAAATCATAAACATAGACGGCATATATCGTAGCAACCCCAAAGAGCTGAAGAACATGCTCGAACAATTGGAGGAGGCCTCAATAAAGGTGGGGCTGGGGATGATCATGCAGAAGATGCAGATTTTGAGCTCTGACACAATCCAATGTACAATTAAACAACAGACTCTGGAAGTGACTTACAACTATGTATACCTCGCCCATAACATCAAACTGGGAAATAACTAGGCGAGTGGGACTATCGTGGGCGGCTTTCTGGAAATCTGATTTCATCTTCAGGGATCGAACAATGCCCATTAAGAGGAAGAGAAACGTATACGAGTTATGTGTGCTACTGACCAAAACGCTTACACAACATAGTAATATCAGACTTCGAATGTGCGATAAAAAAGGGCAATGCTGGGAATCAGCATGCGCGATCAAGTGCAAAACAAAGATATCCGAATATACACTAAGGTGACGGATGTAATAGGTTGGATTGTCAGCCTGAAATGGTGTTCGGCAGGACACGTCGTCGTAAGACAAGACGAGACGAGATAGCCGAAATGTATCGTCCAATGGAAACCCAGGACCGTAACTGAGATGGCTGGATGATATTTAGACGACTGCAGGAAAGAAATGGCTACAGATAGCATTCGACAGATCGGTTTGGAGAAAGATGGAAGAGGCCTATTTCCAGGAGTGGACGAAGAAGACTTTCCCTCATTACCCAATTCCTTGTTTCGGATTCACATAGCACGCTATTTTTTAGGAAGTTATTTTTGAGATTACCTGTATTGTGCTCTAAACTGACTTATTATATTCATTCTTTACTTTAATTTTAACAGATAATATTTACTAGATATTCGTAAGCAGCTGCTAATAAAAAAGTATCGTGTAATGCTTTAATATTCTTATAAGATATGATTGCGAAATATAAAAATGGGAAAAAATTTGTTTGCCGAAGCTAAAAGGTAGTATGATACAAAAGTGACCGACCAGTTGCTTTTTCAAAGATGTTTCTGACAAGTAAATAATCTACTGTTCTTTTGATGCTCAGTTTCATTCAATTGCTATAGATCAATGGTTCCCAACCAGTGTTCCACGGAACACTTGTGTTCCGTAAGCTTAGAGAAAGCGTCCCGCAAAAATTTAAAAAAATTGTAGCCAAATTTAAAGTTATAAGTGTTCGCTACAAGAGAAGGAAGAATGCATTATTTTTTCATCAGAATGTTACTCTCAAAATTAAGTTTTGAGAGTAACGTTACTCTCAAACTGTACTAAAAACTATACCCGAAAACACATTTACAAAAATATAAATTTATTACGAATATATTTAAGTCAACTAAAAATACATCTTCTATAACTGTTCTTAATCAATTTTATACTAAAGATGCTTCCTACGTTGATTAAGAAATATTTTAGAAGTAAAAGGCTATATGCACACTGTCTTATTTTACGACGATGTACGAAATCATTTAAGATTTATTATTAGTAATAAATTTGGAATTACCAATTTCTTGGTAGGATTCCTCGTTGGTAATGTTGTATTTGCTACGCAAGCACTATGTCTACGTTTTAAAAATCCGTGAGTGAATCGACTATACCAGGATTGTGTGACAGCGGGCGTAGTAATCGATGTTGCTTTTATATTGTTGACTGCATTGGAAAAAGATGGTGCTGATTTGATAATATCGCAAACTGGCGGATCACTCAACGACCGATTAAGACGCGGGCGCGTGTAATAAGTCGAATAGGTATTCAACAGGGCGGAAATTTCAACGCCGGAAGTGTCCGATGGGGTCGCGGATGAATAACGACGATACATTTTTCTTATTTAAACGATATTTCATTATATTCATCTAAATAATTTCTTTATGTTTCATGAATTCGATTCACATCTATGTATACCACATGTCCTATTTTACGGATGATACTTTGTTTAGGATTAACATAACCCATGTAAATTAATTCGATAAATTTAACACAATAAGTGATCCTAATAAAATATAAATTGACTACTCAAATTTAATTCAATTCTTTAAATATAATTTAACAAATCAATCTAATAATGATTAATTAACAAATAATATAAATATAAATTGGGAAGTAAAATTTAATACACTTAAAATAAAATCGCATACGACCTGAAAAACATCAAATGCTGACCACTTAACACGTAAGCAACACTCAATCGTGCCGACAGTAAGCGCGCGAAGAAGATAAAAGGCACCGCTATATATGATATTTTGCCGATCGCTGCTATACGGCATGCCGGCATGATTTGTCATAAATATGTATGTATGTATATGTATTACACAGAAGAGAGAATATTTTCGCATTGAGACACTTTTATTATTATTATTATTATTTTTAACTGAAAAGTTTTATGACAACGTTTATTCCACCCACCTATTTTCAAGTCGTTATGCTTTTCATCCTTTTGTGTTTTCGATCAACCACATTGGGCATTAGTTAGTTCTACGAATTTTAGCAGAAGGCTTTTAATGCGATGGTCCTTAAGATTTTGGTCGTGGGAAGATACTATCACCACCATTTATACGCACCCACGACTTATGTTTTGGTCAACAAAATAAAGCAATTTTGATCTTTCGAAATCTCAACAGAACAACGAAATTTTTCTATTTTTTAGCTAGCGCCCGGCTATACCAAATCCACCGGCTCGGGCAACACGCCAGAGGAGCTTTCTGTCAGCAAATTCCACATAAAATGAACCACTCAATCTATGGTTCCTCAGACGCAATTTGAGAATTGTGCTTTTCGGATGTGAGGTGAGAACTGCGCTCTCTTTGAAGTCATAATTAACAACAAAAACGACCATATCTATCTTGCAGTCAGCGAGCATTTATCACAGGCAGTAAGAATGATTTTTTCAAAAGTAACGAAAAGTCAAAGTCAAAATCATTTTCATTTTTTTAAATCAACAATCAAAAATAAATCTACAATAAATAACTACGATAAATTATAAACAACAAACTTAGACAATTCCGCAGATTCTTTTTATTTCTCATCTTCATTTCCTTTTCTTTTTCTCACATTAACGTTTATAACTCACCCTTATAATAAGCGTGTCTTCGATGCTAGGAGGCCGCCGTGAGAAGAAGAAGGTTGCAACAAAGAGTCGTTCGAATGAAACCAAGGAAAATGTTACAACCCTAAAAAAGAGTCCTATCAGGCTACGTCGCCCACTCCAAAACCAAGTCAACTCAAAGATTCACCATCAGCACCTGATTCGCCGATCCCTCTAACAACACCTGGCGACGTGTCATTACCACCAACTCCGGGAAAAGGATGGCTCTACCCAGCCACCCGTGAGGACCACCGACGCCGCCTCTTCTGGTATTACTTCGGCAACAGCTAGTAAGAACCAGTAGACATCATCACATCATCCTCATTGCACAATTAGGTATTTCACATCTTCGATCCTATTAAATGGCTGGACGACTACCCCAACATTATCAATAATCATAACCATCCTCATGACTAAACATCAAATATTATCAAAAACTAATGTATCAAATATTATCTAACCTTGCATGTATTATAAATATTTGCAACAATAAACATCATTTTGTAACTGTGTTATTGTGTTCTGTGTACATGTGTTTACCTACAACCCTATTTATATAAATGTACAATATAATAACAATTATTTTTCCCTGTCCCCTTGAGAATCATGCACGAACACTATTTTGTTTATGTTAAGACAAGAAAGAAAGCGGTAATGTGATTAGACAAAGAGAATAACAAAACCACGATCCTGCTTTTATAAGAGAAAAATGCGCAACAACTTTAATGTTCAATTCGCAAAGTTTTATTCTTTATGTAATACAATTAAAAATTTTAATATTGTTAACTGTTCCTATCATTCACAAAAAACAGCCACGTTAATTTTAAATTGTGTTAATTACATAAATTTAATGTCTGATAAGAAATATGATAAGATAAGCAAATACATAAAAATGTTTTGAAAATGACCTAGCCATTTAGAATGACCAGAATTTTTTCCTGGAACTAAGCGATGTGTGTTATGCAACATAATGAACACTAAATACAGGTAGCCCTTGGTTTAGGCTGGCTCAATTTATGCCGACTCACAATAGAGCCATTGCATAATTTACGGTAGCCCTCGGTTAACGCCAAAGGTTTACGCCAACGACAAAACGGATTATTGCGAATAGGCACCCAATAATCCGTTTTGCCGTGTAATTCCCCGATTTGCCCTATGCTAGACGGATTTCAGTTTCAGTGACGTTGTCATTTGTTAAAACAAATATTTTTATTGGATATATTTATATTTCTGTTCAATATTGTTGGTTACTTATACATTTACATTAAATGAATATGAAAATAAATAAAAATTTAAAATAAATGTTTAGGTACCCACACATACAAGAATAAAGAAGGACTATTATGTCAGATAAAAAAAGTGCACCAGAGTTATCTAAACATGTTAACAAGGCCCGCCAATCTAGAAATAAAAATGGAAGTTATTCGACCAATGAAAAATGGACAAACACGCCCTCTTACTAACAACTGTTACTACATCCAGCAACTGTTACAACCATTATGAAAAATGCAGATAAAATTAAACACTCTGCTCAACAGAGTAAATGTAAAACATGTGAGTTACAGTAATTGTAAAATTTTTGAGCAAATGGAAAAATTGTTATCGTTATGGGTAGATGAAGCAAATCAAAAAAACATTCCCTTGACTCAAGCTGTTATAATTATTGAAAAAGCAAAATCAATTTGCAGGCTGGGAGATAAGAGAATGATATCGAGATATAGATGTGGAAGCGAAGAGAGTGGACATCAATACTGGATGGATGAGAGCAAGGGAATGTGTAGGATTTGTAATGAGGTAGAGAAAATATATGAACATTGGGGGAAAAAAGGAAAAGGAATAGAATGGAATGAGCACAAGATCATCTTAAGGAGACAGATGGAGACGAATAAACTTTTTTGGGAAGAAAGGATTGGTTATGATATTTAAATCCTGAAATAACTTTTGTAGTGTAAAATTATGTGGTTGAAGCAGCATGTGCCGAAGTTATAGCGGCGGCTACTTTTCCGAAGGCATTTCAAGGTTATATAGAACAAGGTAGTTATTCTCCAGATCTAATCTTTATTGTTGATAAGACTGGGCTTTATTGGAAAAAAATCAAAATTTTGATGAAATAAGAGCACCATTGGTATGTCAAGGTTGTTTACATGATTCCCAATACAACTCTCTTTAGGAATCAATGGATCAGGGGATTATTGAAACCTTCAAAGCTTATTATCTCTGTAATACATCTATGGGAATGATTAGAGTTTTAGACACTTCAGACAAAACAGATAGAGACTATTAGTGATATTTCGATATTTTGAAAGGTATTATAAACATCAAGTCGGCTTGGGATGAAGATTCAGAAAACTGGAGTTTGGCTAGTATGCATGTATGATTTTGACAGTGGCGGCGCAAGATCATAAATTTATGTGGGCAAGATTCATTTTGCGAGGCCCTCTGCTCGCGAATG
>WYDF02123045.1:0-10100 GCA_009867245.2 Adranes taylori
ACACGTCCAGCACTCTGTTGCACTTTATTTTATTCTTACCACAAGACTTACTGCCAATTTATTGTTCCATTTTTTTTCACCAGAAAAAATCGCCGTGACACCAAAACACAAGTAGCCTTATTAATACGAAGCAATAAATTAAATTAATATGGCTGCAGTTGTCACCATTATTTGGCGAAATATCTACCAACACAACAACAACAACAAACATTTGACAGTGGACTTGTACAACCCACGAAATTTAAAAATGCTGCGTATTCTCTGATCATACTATGTAGTTAAACAACAAATAAAATAACGAAACAGGGAAGTTTCTAACCAGGCTTGAGCAAAAGGCAGAAGTGCAACCATTTTATGGCGAAAACGAGAGAAGAAATGAAAGAAATGATTGAGAGGGTAAATAAGTATATAGAGAAGAGATTTACAGATGAATGTAGAAAAAACGAAAGTGATGGTGAGTAAGAGGAGAGAAGTGGCAAAAAATACAAGTTTGAGTTAGGAGGAAATGTGATTGAAGCTATGAAAATGTATAAGTATTTAGATTTAACGTAAAATTATAATGGGAGTTGCAAAAATGTAGGGTTGGCAATTAAAAAGACAAAAGTAGCAATGGATAGTAGCAAAGGATTTACTATTGTACTCCAGACTAGTATCTTGTTCTGTTGTGATATTTGCAGAGCTTTGGTTGGACTGAGGCATTTGAAATGAAAGAATTACATTACATAACGATGACTAATTTTTTTCTGGTATACATATTCACTGAGTGCGTTTTTAATGATAGCTGTCAAACAAATACTACACAGCGTAGCGTCGTACTTTCTACCACAGTTATTCGTTTCGTACAACAACTGCCATCTATACGTTAGGTATAGTACTTCTGGGACTATCTTAATAGTTAACGTTTTGGATATAGGTCACTGTAATAAGTGAAATTGTAATACCTTTACAAAAAAGATCAACTCATTTTGTTTATCAAAAGTTAACTGCTATCAGTCACCTTATCCATTTTTTTTAATGAGCTGTTACAATTAATGTACGTAGCTTGAAAATGATAAATAAAAAGTTCCATAACAAAATTTCCGTAGAGGACATTGGCTTATACTAATTGTATCCCAATTTAATACATATAGTATTATATAAAATAACGTGAAACATTGTTAAATATGTCAATGACGCTTCAATAATCTGTTTTTACGATTGAGTAGAATGAAAAATCCTATCACACAAGATTGCCAGGCATTACACAAGATTGCCAACGAATAATGTTCTATTCGACGACTATAGCAAAGCAGTTCGGTGGAAATTTATGTGCCATTCATTTGTCCCATTCGTTCAATGCCGCTTACCGCTAGTAAAGGAACAGATGGAGGATCAAAGGTATTATAATTAACTACTTTACGGGATTTATTGGCTTCTCACGAAAAGCTGTTCGAAAGCCTTAGTGCCAACAGTGTTGGATTGAGAATTAGTCGATAGAAATTTCACGACAATTAGAAAAGATATTCTGTGGGCATTTATTGATTAATCATTTTTTGTATTTTCTAGTATTTTCCATGTCGGGTGTCACAAATTAAATTAGCGGTGAGCCATCAGTCAGTTGCTTTTGGAATTATATGTTATGTGAACATTAGCAACACTTATGCATTTAAAATTTGTTTCAGATATTTAATGGGAAACCCTGCAGTAGGAAATGGAGATTTACACTTGAACAACGTTGCGAAATACTGAAGACTTATTTCAAAAGTGAATGTTGTAACAGTGTTCCGGCAATTATGAAATGAAATTTTGGTTAAAATTATACACGAAAATACAGGAAAACAGAGAGTTTTAGACCACTTTCAATCACAATAAGACCTCGGGCCATTCATTCACAATTCCGATTTCATAACTTTATAATGTATTAATGTATTAAATATAATGTATAAAATATTGGAGAATGCTTCGAACGATTCAAATTGCATTCACCATTCCGCTGACCTTTTTTTAATTGAATATATAAAAATTTGGGCTAATGCTTCATGGTCGATTTTTGGTCACTTTTATACTCCATCTGGATGGAATTCGGTTGGCAGATGTATACTATGAATCTGCAGAACGGATTTATTTATTTTTCTTATAAATCCAATATGGCGGACAGAAACCATTTTTCTTGTTCACAAGTTTCGTATTCAAACCAGGAGGCTGAAATTTTGCACTCATATAACACCTTATATTATGCGTCAAACAAAAAAGTCCTATGTTGCCAAATGTATAAGAAGCGTTGTTGCCACGTTTGAAGTTTAACAAACTTTTTAAAATATATCAGGGACACAATAAAGGACATTCGTATAAATAGTCGTATAAACTTTACTTTATAGACTAGATAGACTAGAAGGTCCTTCGATTTTAATTGAAATTTTTTTTTCTAGAATCAGAATTTAACATTTATACAGGTTGTTTTTTGTTTTGCAAAGTTTGCGGTCCATTTATTCAGAAACTAGGCGAAGGATTTTAATTAGATTTTTGCGTCGAAAGTCCCTTTAACACTGAAGTGATTAAGTGATTTTAAAAAAGCCGCACATCATAGCACTGGAGTAATTTGACCTTGAAGATAAAGTGTACTACTCTAAATATCTCGGTTCCTATGGAAGTTGAAAAAGTTATAGTTGTATATATTTATATTTTATATATACACCCTATATATTTTTTTACATATGATGGGATAACTTCTATCGTTTCAAAAATATGACGCTTAATAACAACTTGTCTACCGACATTCAACAATCTTATTATATACATCTAAGACCTATGTAATAGCTCATTTATGCAAAATTACAGGAAAAATTATTCTACGTTGAATGAGACATATAAACTGCATTCGCAATTGAATAAATGCTGTTATCAGTGGCGAGTAGTCATTATAATTTTTGGACGGGCTCGAAATGATTATTTTATTGAGAAATGTAGTATTAAAATTAGAGGACCTGAAATTTTACTCGCAAATAGAATACTGTATTATCCGTCGAATGAAAGTAGTGCCATCCCTGCAAGGGTATAGAGCGCGACGTTTAACATTTAAAGTTTTACAAACATTTTGATATATTTCAGGAACTATAAAAGATAGGACAGTTGAATAAACTTTATTGTATAGGCAACCAAAAGCTCATTCAAATTTATTTGAAACATTTTTTTTAATTACAAATTAACAAATATACAGCGTGTTTCTTGTTTTGTAAACTTTGCGATCGATGTACTTGAGACCAGCTATTGTACTACATAAAATATCTCAGTTTCTATGAAAGTTGAAAAATAAAACTTGGCGAACAAGTGTAAGATCCAGGGACCTGAATTTTACGCAAAGCGGATAAGAAGAAAAAGTAACTGAAAAGGGGTTCTGGGAAACAATTAAGTCCAAAATGGCAGTAGACCGCGCCAAAGCGGTAAAATTCATAAGACCAAGGCAGTCTGGCATGCCGAAAAGAGAGTCAAGAGGGGTCATAGCCCATGTCAAACCGGATAGGGCAGCTGTCCGCGCCGTATGCAAATACGGGGAATGTCAAGAGCGGCCATAGGCCACGGCAAAGTGGACAGCAAAGATTCATGGGTAGGCGATTTATATGTTAGACTAATGTTGTTTAGTTTATCTTAAACACCATTGCGCTAGTTGAATTTAATAAATGATTTAAAAGGTGCAAGCCAAAACTAAAAGGACTTCCAGTATATAAAACGTGGAGTGGCGATCGCGTCCACGAATTTTTAGTATTTACGATAATACGTGCGGTTGCGATTTGAGGGTTCTTGCATTTCTTGAATTTCTGTTGCTATTGCTTTTCTAGTGCTCTTGATCTAATTGGCTAATTGAGCAGAAAATTCAACAAACTGTTAAGTAATTGAAAACTACATGATTGGTGCTGAATCAAGGACCGCCTGTACGTGCTCGTTCTGGTCGGTTAGCCTAAAACATCGCTGCCTCAGCAAGTGACATCTTGGCATATTCTGAAGAAGGACTTAGTTATGGCTGTTTTCAAAATTAAGATGACATGGGAATTAAAGCCCCCAGAACATGACCAGTGTGGTGTTGTATCTGAATGGATATTGGCTCAAGTTGAGACAGATCTGAATTTTCCTCAAAAAATTAGTGTTGAGCGCTAAAGTATATTTCAATCTACATGGCCGCATTAAAAACAAGCCTACTCTATTTGAAGACTGGTGAATACAAAAATCATATAAGATTGTTGAAAGAGAGTGCTGTATCCAGGATCTATTCCTGCCTGGTTGTGAATTTTTTAATTGAAGCATCATCCGTCCGTTCTTTGTCGAGAAGCATAATGGTGAATAGTAAAAATATCGTGCCATCATTATACAGTTTTTATGTCCTCAGTAGCAGAACATAGTTTTAGGAGAAATTTTGTTACACGGGATGATTTTGATGTTATATACTGAATATTATTTTATCAGCTAATTAAATGAATAATTTCGAATTAGTTATAATTTAATTTATTTCATGATTTTATTTTCAAAACGATTACTGACAAGGATTCACCCTACAACTAAATTTTTTTTATTAAAAATTCTTTTTTCAACTATTTTGCCTAGGAACCAAACTGCTTACGTAATAATCAAATCTAGCCGTCCTGAATTATTTAAAGGGCTTACCGCTTACATGTATCAAACGTACAAAACTGTCTACTATAGAACTAAATTAGAACGACCACAAATTTGCCTGTTGCCGTATACAATTTTTGAACAATTTTTGAGTCAAATAGGAATTGGAGCTTTGAAAGGTTTGCTAGTATTTTCATTTACATACACAAAAAATAATTTGATTTGTACGCCATACTCAAGCCCGCCCCTACTTTTATTGGCGCCGTGGTGTCAGCCTAAATTTGACGCTCCGAATAAGCTAAATATAAAGACCATCAGTTATTGGTCCAAATTAATATCTACCTCTATTCTTTGTGGTAGTTGCAAACTCGAATTAAAAACCAGCAGATGTCGTATTTCGGCCTCAAAATAGGAATTCCTATGAAATATAAATTCTGATAAATAAGAACCGTATTAGTAGCATAAATATGAAACCCAAAATAAATCTTAGTTCGCCTCTATACATTTAGAGAACTATAGAAAGACCAATAATCTACTGTCTTGTGCTTTTTCCGGTAAATGGGATTCGATGTTTACTAATGCGTATTCATTAGGATTTTGAGATGGAGAGGATATTACTTGGAGACATTCCGTAATTAATTCTTACCGAGATAATTAACTCTTTACCCTTTAACTTGCTAAAATTCTTGATATTATAGTAATATTTGAATTATATAAAATCATATCAGACAGTTAGTTTTATTCGTAATCTAACTTCATCTACAGTTTAAAAAAAAGTCAACTATTTAATTCTCAATTAGATTAAATTGCAAAAGTTTTATCGAATTTGATAGATTAATTAAAGAACATCTGTAACATTTCATTGGAAATATCGAAAAAATTCTCTCGAACGGCGTCTACGCGAAACCAACTTTCTCCGGCGATGGAAGCAGTTTCAAGTTAAAATCATTCGCTGCTATAGCGATAAAAATTGGATGGTCTTATCGCAAGCGTTCGTGAAATAAACGGACAATCGTCAATTAGCTTTGTATAAAAAGTTGCTTTGGAAGTTATTTGTCTTTCTTCTAGTGTTTTTTTCATTTCATTGTTTTAAACTCGATTAGTGCTTTTAATTTGATTAAATTAATTCATCTTCAATACTCTTATACATGACTTCCTTTAAATCTGTATCACAATAACGAGCTGTAGCATTTGATGCTACAGCTCTCACTTAGTATGCGTGAGGTACCCTGGTTAATACCCGGCAGGTCTACTATATAAGTTATGTTAGTTTTCGTGATAATATAGCAGGGTCAGTTCTGACTTTATAAAAAAAATCACTTACTGAATAATAAAGCTTAATAGATAGATAGATAAATCCTGTATTGGCATACAAAAACTAAAAACTTAAACTTTGAGCTGCAGACATCACGTATAATATACTCTAAGAATAAGTGGTCTAAAAGCAGTTTTATAAGTGTTGCTTCTCTTAGATCGGCTATCGACTGCGAACCGCTTAACAACAGCTGCTCTAGCTACTGTTACATCTCTGCTACATCTAATTTATTCCCGTTAAACAATCGCCTATCTAATAAGGTATTGTAGCTTGAACCCAATTTACCACACTTACTGTTACCGTCCCAAAGGACCTCGCATCTAGAGCTAGCACGGCTAGACTCGGGTCAGCTTGCCTCGGCTTAGATACGTGTTACGAATGCCGCGATAATTGGCGTTCTAGTTCTAACCCACTGTCTCCGAAGCTCAGTTATCTATTAATTAGCTAATTTATTGGTATAATAAATAGCACTGCAGAGTTTAGACTTAGTTCTCTTGCGTTTGTATTTAGGAACCCTATAAGATTACGCAAATGTATTACTAGATCCTAAATATGATCAATGAAAGTAAGGACGCTATTGAAACTAATGCTCAAGTCTCTGATATTACTGACCTTTTCCAACTTTCTATCTTTCAATTCCTAGTAATGAGCTCGCATAGATATTTTGTTGCATTGAGAAAGGACCGACACTATTGAACTAAGTTGTCGTCGACCTATCTATTCATCTAATAGTAATTTGTAATTAATTTTATCAAAGGCTTTTGACCATTAAGTTTGTTCTAGTAGAGACTCCTGATCCAAAGTTTATCTATGAGCATTTGTGTTGCTCGTATATAGTATCCAAAACATTTGGGATAATAGATTGATGCACTACGCCGCAATAATTCGTTAGAGAAGAAATCATGGTAGAAAAAATGTGGAAAATCATTATAGCAATTGATGACGAAATCGGAGAAGCACGAAGATCTATGACAGCGTTATGGAAGAAGTAGAGATATGATACAATGAAGTAATGAATTATATAAATAGCCTAAAAGAAAACCTTCGGAAGTCGAAAGGAACAGGGAGAAGTTGAGGAGGGAAGTCGAGAAGAGGGTTTATGTATTTTATGAAGAGATTGAAATGCAAAAACTGTTCACCGTTCCTTGATATTTTTAAGAGAAACATTCAAGAAATATTCTCCTTGAGGAATGCGGAGATGAAATATTTAACTACGTATCTTACCCATGAACTTAAAGGATTATTCCAACATATGCTAAAAACTAAAATTGATTATGAGACATGTTGGCAAATTTTAAAATGACGTTACGTGTGTCATAAGCTAATGTTAGGCGTATATGTTGATCAAATACTAGATCTTTCACAAGTAAACCAAAAGAATTCGGAACAATTAAAAAGGTACACGACACAAACATATAGGGTTTAGGAACGATAGAAAATTTAAGCGTAACAACAGCCCAGTAATAAGAAGGACCATAACCTGGAAATGGGACACCGCAACCAATCAATTCAATGAGCAGAGTTTACAACACCTATTTATCAAGTATCAGCATTTAAGAAAATGTTGCAGTTTTTGGAGAAAAGATTTCAGAAGCTAAGAAACATTGAGCACAAAGAAGGTGGTTAGATGCATATTTTGCAACGGTGATGATCAGTATATAAATGACTATACCAACTTATTTTGATGTTACTATAAATATAATACTATAAATATAATACTATATAACACTGTCTATATTCAGTGATTAAATAAAATAAATAGATGTATTTGTCTTAAGTACGCAACCTTATAGTCAAAAGATTGCATAAAATAATATCTGTCTATCTGTCTGTAAAAATTGAGTTCCATGCCATATTTAAAATAAAAGATTATTTCTTAAACACAGTTAAGAACTAATGAATAGGAATATCATACTTAGCACAGGTTCGAATGTAATTAGCAGATGAAGCTTGAATAAATTTAGAGTAATTAAATAAATATTTTTTCTTTGAATCGCCTAATTATAATAACTTATACAGCATAATTCCGTATGTTTGTGCGAGCATGTGAATTATATATGGGTCCGGATGATTTTGAAATAGATAGAATATATTGTCATATAATCATATGTACATCTGGCTGTTTCAGAGTAGGATATGTTAATACGTAGATTGTGTTCCACACACAATTGTATGTATTGTGTGTGCTTGGTCCTCTATAAAGGAGCGAATTTCTAAGGTTTTAAAGTCCCTGAGCAAAAGACTGAGGAAGATCTGGCGCTCAATACGGTCGTCCACACAGACCACCTTATCCGGGTCCTAATCTCCACTCTCCTCAATGTCTTGCCTGACAAATGCTCTCTAATTCAGGGAGCAATCGGGCAAGTCTCCCGCAACTTTCTACACAGGGAAACCTACGCATCCTTCTCCAGCAACGCGGTTTGAATCGTGATTATGCCAATTCAATGTAATTAGCGATTGGAATCGTAAATGTTGTAAATGTGAGTACGGAGTACGGCATAAAATAAATCCTATTAAAAATCTCCTTTTATCCGACAAAGTGCATATCCTCTCTATTACAGGAACCAAAATTCAACGCGTCATTATCATTTCAAATTTAATTCAAAGTTCAAAGCATTTCAGCAAAATACTCGCTTAGGTAGCATGAGCGGACGCGCTTTGGCCAACCATAGTAATTATGCTAGTACTCCGTTTCAAATTCCCCCACAAATTGGCAACACTTCCAAAATAATATTTTACAAAATACCCCGCTTAACTTACCTATGAGCACCACTTCATAAATAGACACCACTGTTGCCAATTTATCTGAAATCATACAGAATTCAGTTTCAGAGAGTATTCCTCTGAAAACCGTTTTCAGAAATAGGCATCCTCTTCCTCCAGATATCATTAACATGATACGAGAGAAAAGACGAATTTATCGACGATACATTGCTCAGAGCGACCCTGCCATTAAATCTGAGTGGAACAGATTCAATGCTCTTGTTCGAATAATCAGGGCTAAATTCTAAGCAGCACCACTGTTAAAGCTGAACTTTTCGCTGACTATCTGGAAAAGATTTGTAACGTACATAATAACGTACTTTTCGCGCTCAAAATTCTTGAAGAAACAAACAATATGGTAAATGATTTGTTCATTCGCAAAACACCACTCATAGATTTTCCTGAACAGGACTATATTCTATATACTATCACCCAAGATGATGGTTCCAAAACACTAAACAAAGGCAAAAACACCGCTCCTGGTTTAGGCGCTTTAACTCGTCGTATCCTCAGACACATTCCCGCTGAGACCATATCGCTCTTAACCGAGATATTCAATAAATTTGTTCTATGGGGGCACTTCCCAATAGATTGGAAAACTGGCCCAACGGTCATGATTCCTAAACTCGCAAAGACCCTAGACATGTTCAATCACATCGACCAATCACACTTCTTAATGTCTTAGGAAACACTTTTGAAAGAATCTTCACATTTCGTCTACGAAACTATCTACAGATGAACAAAGAACTATAGACTCTCTTCTAAAATTTCAAACAGATATTACACGAGCACTCAACAATGGCCATTGCGCTTTGGTAGTGTTTCTAGATATCTCCCATGCTTTTGACTCTGTCTGGCATGACAGACTAGTTCGGAAACTCCATGAGCTTCATATCCTTCATCCTAATACACTGAGGACGGTCCAGTCATATCTATCAGACCGTACCACCCAAATTAAAATTGGAGACACTTTCTTCAGATCCATGCAACTTCAAGCTGGCGTACCACAAGTATGGTAAGCCTCTTTTATACATCATGAACTGCTATGATGTCCATTCCCCACCATCACGTAATTCTATGATCTCCATCTCCATCCCCCAACATCACCAATAACTCCAGATACCCATAGTCCTCTGTATGCTGATGACACAGATTAGTGGGCATGTTCACTAAAAGCGGAAACTGCAAACTGTCATTTACAGTTATCTTTAGACAATTTTTGAAAATGGGCGCAAAAATCGCGCATCACCTCTAATCCGACTACATCTCAAACCATCTTCATTCAGCATCCCAACAATGTCAAAAAGAAACATCAAAACCGCGCCTGCATCAAACTCTGACTCTGGAAAGAACCAATTTCGTTAAAAGACGAAATCTGCTATCTAGGTGTCTGGTTTAATAGAACACTTAACTGGAATTCTGACCTAAACTACACCCT
>WYDF02123056.1:0-10100 GCA_009867245.2 Adranes taylori
AAATAACCCAACTCTTTTGGGTTACGAAAAACGCCGGTAGGAGTCAAATAACCCAACTCATTTGGGTAAATAAAATACGACCTGGTAATGGATAGTCGTTCTACGACGGGTTATCATCTAGTTGCATAATATGATTCTGATTTTCCTCACAATGGATAGCATCAAATATTGTGATTTATTGAGTGATGATAGTTGGTGCTCAATTCTTGGTTTTTTGGAGGATATTTTGCGCATCTTAATTATTTAAATTCAATCATGCAAGCAGACTAGGAAAACATTCTCAGTTCTACTGATAAGTTAAGCACTTTCAAGGATATACTTAATATCTGGAAGCGACGAGTGTTACAGGGAAACCTCGACCGCAACAAAAAGTCATGAAAACTCTGCATCAAAAATTCCGTAGTTTTAACGCTAATTGTTGACACTTAAGTGAAAATTGATTTTTATTTTCCATCACTCGACATTATTAGTTTTATTGGGTATGAGATCCATTTAGACAAAATTTTCACTAGCAGAAATTTTGGAAATGAAGAATGACCGAACTCTTCGAATTAAATTCATTAATGAGGAATTAAGCAATTTGTGGATATGAGTAGCAAAGGATATTCCAGTATTGTCAAAAACTTTAGCTGTCTGTAATAGTATTGTCAAAACGGGCGCATTCCTCTCACTAAAAAATATTTACTAAATTAGTTGTTTCAATCAAATTTGAGTTATATACGAGGGTGGTTTGACATAAATCTAGCTTTCGATAAATAGCGTTATGTGATAAAAAACGCTATATTGGTTTTGACATCTGCCATCCAACACATGACGTCTGCAAAACTTTAAAGCAAAAAGAACAATTAGTTTGGTTTTTACAGCCGTCGTAAGCAAGCAACTTTTGTGTTTTGTGAAAAATAGAAAAAGTAAAATATCATTCAGTGTTTAAGTTCCCTCACAAGAAAGAGACAAGCAGTGCAGAAATCAAAGCCGAACTGGATGCTGTTTATGGAGAGTCTGCACCGTCACTAGAAACAGTTAAATTCTGGAAACCTGAATTTGTTCGTGGTCATACGAGTGTTTTGGATGATGATCACCCAGGGCCCTCAAATATCGTCACTACACCAGAAATCGTCAACAAATCCATGATATGATTATGACAAATTGTCAAATCAAAATCCGTGAGCTATCAGAAGTTACGAAGATATCATCTGAGTGTGTATACGCCATCATGCACAAATATTTGTATATGAAAAAGCTACCCGCGTGATTGGTGCTGTGTTTACTCACTATCGACCAAAAATTCATACGTGTGATGGATTCGGAGAAGCTTATTGGCGAAGATAAAAAGTGATCCGAAGGATTTTCATCGTCGATATATCACTGCTTATGAAACATGTGTCCATTATTACACGTCGAAGACAAAGGAAGAGTCAAAGCAATGGAGATCAAGCGCAGAAGACCACCAAAGAAGGCAAAGAAAATCCGATCAGACACTAAGGTGATGGCGACTGTTTTTTGGGAAGCGAAAGACATCATACTTATTAATTACTTGGGAAAGGGTAAAACCATAACTGGCGTTTACTACGCAGTGTTATTGGACCATGTCGATGCCGAATTGAAGAAAAAGCGCGCTGGTTTGTCTCGCGCAAAGTTCTCTTCCATCAAGACCCGCTCACAGAGCGGCCGAGCAGGCAAAATTGAACCAATTAGGCTACGAATTGATCGACCACCTACCTTATCCATCAGATCTAGCCCCTTGCAACTTTTTCCTGTTCCCAAACCTAAAAAATGGCTCAAAGACTGCCGTTTTGCAATAAACGATGAAGAGATGACCGAAACGTCCCACTATTTTAAGGAGCTCGAGCAAAACTACTTTTCGGAAGGGATAAAGAAGTTGGAAAATTGTCTTGGAAAGTGTATTGCCTTAAAAGGGGATTATGTTGAAAAATAAAAAGACAATAAAAGAAATAATCGGTGGTTTTCTTATTTAGGCTAGATTTCCGTCAAACCACACTCTCGTACTTATTGTTAATCTACTTATGTACATATATATTTAAGTTGTCTTAATAAAATGTTTTTATAGTTATTATACTTATGTTCAGTTCGCAAATTTCATGAATTAATATTTTATATACATAAAGAAAATTAATAAAACTATTACTTTCAATATAAAAAAATATTTTACTTTTCTTATAAAATAGCGCTATTCAGTTCCTCTGCGTCGCATAAATTGATTAGTTTGAAAACTGTGTCGCGAGAAAAGCAAATTGGGGTACATGCTGTAGACATTTATATTTGCGCCAATCTGGTCAGTATCTTCCATCAACTCGTTGTAATACTGTACGCAGAGAGGCCTCTTTATTGCTATTTTGTTTTTTACAGCTGCTGAATACTTCTGCGCGGTAGATAAAGGTAATATGAGTGTATGATGCAACACTCACAATCGAATTGTCCAGTCACCAGGAATCAACAATTGATTCATTTTCAAATATACATAAAGCGTAATCAAATTCACCACGTTGTGATTTCTTCATTACCTTGACCTCAGTCATTCTACTATTTCGGAAAACTCTATTTTGTCTAACTGTCCCAGTACGGTTATAGCCTTCATTCGGTTCATATATGCCACAAATTTCATAGACATGAATAAATTGTCAAAATAAAACTGATGAGGTAAAGACTTTATATCTTCTGGAATTTCATCAATTAGTAGAATTACTGGTGCAGTCACTTTTCCAAATTCTGTCGGAATCTGGAATGGTTCCGTGAAAAATGTCAAAGTTGATCAAATATCAATTCTTTGAATTCATGTACTAACATTTATAACCGAAACGTATGAGTTTTCCCCAAATAAATTGTCTATGCCTATGACGCCCGTAATATACGCATGCTTTCATGTTCATCGTATGAAATTTATAGTATGTATAAAATGTTTTAGAAAATTCGCTTTCAATTTGTTGGAAAGAGGTCGCAATTTAGCCATTCTATCCTTCTAATCGAGTGTTGAGTTATCTGCACAATGTACAAATCTCATTATGTCGATAAATTTATCATGTCGCATAGCTTTGTACACAGCAGTATTTCTGAGATCTTCTCCAGAATCCCAATAGCAATTCTCTGATGGTTTTTTGTCGTATCCTGATACTATCTGTATAGCCAATTTCATTTCGAGTTATGTGAGGGACTTGACAGTTCTTCATTTTGATATATTTATTGCTCTCTTGTGAGAAAAAATTGATAATGTCGTTTGTAACAAAACATTCAAATAAGTCAACTGGAGACATATTTCTATATTGAAGAACGTCACATTCTGGAAACAAAACATCACCTTATCACCTCATTTTCTTTATCCATATACACTTCTGAGCACTCTTCGATGATTTTGATGTTGATTTTAACGCTGATGAACGGGACATCATCTTCATTTGGAATATCCTCCTCAGCATTATTCCCCATTCTAGTACCATAATCTGTAACTAGTTTAGCATTCGCCCAATTATCCAACATGCCACCAGCATCTTCATCTGCAGAATCTTCGTCTGATAACTGTTTATTTTGTGAGGTTCGATATATAAAACTTGCACACCAGCATTAGGATCAAAGTCCTGCCAAAATTCATTACTATGTAGTCAATCTGCTATCTCCTGAACTGTCAAGCTAAAAACAAGTACAGCATTACAATGGCATCCCAGTGGCCTAGCGTTCCGTATATGGAACATCATAAAAACATCAAATTTAACATTAAAAAATATTGTTATTATTTCTTATTACACACATTAATCATCAATAGGATAAAAACCCTATAAAACATTGGTTATTTACAGCACAAGTTTTAAAAATCTGAAAATATGCCGTTCGATATTTACACATGCACAAGATGAACGAACACAATGATATGATGAGCCGAACACTTCGTTAAGTGGCGTCGCTTTGACTCAGCGATATAAGCAGGTATACGTAGCAGGTTATAGCATCAAACATGTCGGCAGCAAAAATGTCGGAGGGGAGACAATTTTGCGTTGTAAAATATATTTGGGCGCACTTTTAAAGTTAGTTATGTCGTTTCGTATACCTTACGAAACGCTAATACCTAATGGGTTAATTAATTCTATATATGATTGTTTCAATATAATTTGCCGTACTTTACTGGGTGATAAAATTTACTCCATTTATATTTACACTGAATATATGTATTTTTCCACATATTTACCGCTTGATCCGTGCCAGAAATTTCTTGTGTGCTTTCTGTAGAATATTTGTTATATCTAGAAGCAGTTTAATTTTTATCTTTACATTCTTCTCCATGGAATTACCAGAATTAATTTTATATTTATCTCTTATTAACACTTTCAGATATTTCCACATATGTTTTCCTCATTTCTTATTACCTTGCACCCCTTTTTGATAGTATTCACTCTTTTTCTTTCTTATTAAATACGTATTAAATACGTCTCTTCTTTATCTAGCCTTCCCAGTCATCGTTATCTTGAGATAATAGGGCTTTTTTATATAATTTATTTTCCTCCGGCTGCTCTCTTCATTTTGTAGTCAAACCATTTATATGGTTTGACCATTTATATAAACCATTGTTATCACTAAGTCAAATAAGGTTTTTGATGTTCTAGTTAGTTACTCTTGTAGGTTGCTTAACTAATTACATAAGAATATGATATTCAATAATTTTTTGCAACTTCCTTCTATAAGTTTCAATCTTTGCCTTTCAATTAACAATAAAATCTCCTACTATTAATATATTAGTTTTATTCTCAACTTCATCTAAATAGTTTTGTAAAAAATTGCAATCTTCTGCTGACTTGAAATTGGTGAGTGATATACTGCTGTCTGACACTCTGATATTTTCTACTCTTTTTCCTGTCAGTAGTCAGTAGTTTCTTGAATCAGATTTATTTTTCTTCACCTCGTGGTTTATGTTATTTCTAACATATCGTTAATGTACATAATTGTAAGTAGTAGGAGATGGCCGATTCTACCTCCACTTTTCACCCGCCCACCCGCCTGGACCTAGACTCGTTCTAATCTTCTTTTTATTTTTCTTCTTCTTCTTCTTCAACCAGTCACTCGGAACTCTAAGGAGCTGTTTCTATTCTAATGACCTTTTGCGTTTCGATGTTATCACTTCAGAAGGTTGGCTTGATGCCGAAAGAAAGGAATCGAACTCTTATAGATCACTTACAGTCGGAATATCTATCTTTAACGCTTCACAGATTATTATCATCTTTCTACAGTTCTAAAGTTAATTTAGATTTCCTTTATTCCTAGATTGTTATGCTGCATTATGATTTCTTCCGAACGGAACGAGATACATTAAGAAAGTAGATTTGTTCACCGATAAGGAATGTTTCGGGTGGTTCGTTATCCAGCATTTGAGCCATTAATTACGCTTCAAAAGATTTTTGAACGTCGCGATAACACAAAAAGAAATCTTTAGATCCCCGATAAGAACTTTTCACTTTTAGAAGAACTACTTGATCGAACGAACTCTTCAAGAGAACATGATGACCGAATATACTGCTTTACATATTCCATCTCCCCTCTTACACTTACTTTCGGAAGCTTGTTCCATAAAATATATTGTTTCTCCAATGATTGTCTATCTATCTCTCACGCATCTATAAATACCACGGGCCAGCTCCGAAGCACTCATTCTCATTATGAACGCGAATGAGTACACAACTACTTTATTAAAAAAAATTGAAAAAAGTGAAAAATTTCGAAAAACACGGAAATTTTTTTTTTGAAAAAATTGAAAAATTGTTAAAAAATTTTGAAAACATGTATTCATTCAAAGTTTGTGACAAGAGGTACATGCATTTCCATCATCTCCGGCGTCATGGGATCACCGTTTGTCGCGCGGCAAATTGCCTTGATTGTCCGTTCTGCGAAGCGAATTTCGGGCGACAAGATGATATGCGAAAACATCTAAAGAAATATCATGACACTTCCGATACATTTCGTAAAGAAACGAACAATTGACATGACAGCAGCAGGTGGTGTTGGTGGTGCTGCTGTTGAAGCGAAGAAGCCGCGTACTAATAGTGAAATTTGCAATGTGGTGTTTACTTCAGCTAAAATGTATGCCGTACACCTGAAATCGTTGACTCATATCAATAAATAATTGAAACCGCATCGAAATGGATGTTTCTCAATGAAAGCGTCTTTCAAGAACAGAGTCGCGACGTATCGGATAGAAGCTCCACTTTGTTGTGGAGAGAGAGATTCATGTATTATTTGCCTATACTTATGTTTTTCTTATCTACCTACCATCACTGAAGACCACGTACCGCGAATGGGCACCCATTCTCCGTTACTTATTGTATCTATTTTTAGCTTTATTATTCTATTTACGCCAGAGGCCGTGGAAAAAAGAGTGGTGGTGTATCGTTCAATTGTTCAATGATCGCACCGATGTTCAACTCTCCAAAGGCTCATCGAATACTGAATAAATTCTTCTAAATTTTTAACTGTCTAGATCTAAATTTTTAACTGTCAATAAGAAATATTGACTATACTTCACAGTAGACGACAAGGGCCTAGAAAAGAGGCTCTAGTAATTAAATGATAAACAAGAAGGAGACTCGAAAATGAGTGGTGGACACTAAATATATAAAGCAAATACAAATACATGAGCGTCGGAAATTGTGACCTGCCACGCTGTAGGAGGTCTTGAGTGATGAGAAATATAGCTTAGAGTGCTGGAGAAAAGAGGATCTGTGAGATAGATCCCCTTGTAAATGGGATATATAAAGCTAAAAATAGACCTGGTGATGCAGAATGCGACCTTGTATACAATAGATGGTAGAGTGATGCGAAATATACCTTAGAGTGTTGGAGAAAAGGAGTGAGTGTTGGAGTGTTGGAGTCTTAGAGTGTTGGAGTGCTGATTTGCAGCACCCCTTGTAACTGAGATAATAAACGCAAAGAGGAACAAAGTGGAGCGCTTGAGGTAGACGAAACTAAATGTATGTATGAAGCAAGACGGTGTAAATTCCACGCTCTCTTGCGTAAATGGAATAATAAAGCTAAAAAATATAGAAAAGATAGCAAAACATAAATATATAGAATACGGTAACGGAGAATGAGACCCCGTATGCTGTACGGGGTCTTGAGTGATGGTAGAAATAAGAAAAACATAGGTATAGATAAATAATATATGAATCTCTCAGCAACAAATGAATACGGAGCATGCGCAGTAAGCGTCTCGTTTCGAGAAAAATAATATATGAAATGGAATAATGAAGCTAATGGAATAATAAAGCTAAAAATAGATTGAAAATTAATTGTTGATAGGAAAATATCTACTACGTCCATCAATAATAAGAGAGACCGTAGCCACTAAATGGAATATAAATAAGAAAGACATATAACTTAGAGTGCTGCTGTAGAAAAGGGCTGCTGATTTCGAGATACTTCAGTAAATGGGATATATCAAGCTAAATAATGCAATGTAGCGGGTGGAAATTCCTAGCACCGATCCTGCTGCTCTCGACGCTCTTCATGCTGCATCCATAGAACATTATGAGTCTCGTATTCCGCGATTGGTACGCTCCACCACCATACCATCTCTTCAGAACGGAACACGCTACATTCAGCAAGTATCTCCATTTACCTACAAGTTTTGTTTTGGTGTTTCCTGTATCTGTGTATTGCTTATTAAATTCTTTCATGAGCGTGCCGATATCGCTGAATTGGGAAAGGGGGGTACAAGTGATCCATTGTAAGTGAAAACAAATATTGAGGTTCCTATTCGGTTGAATTCTGCATGGACACCGAATATTCTACTTTCTATGCATTTCTATTGTAATGTGTGAATTACTATTAAGAGTTGAACACTGCAAACTATAGATGGACACTGAATCTTGTTGTACATTTTATGTATTTCCATTGCAGTACCAAATGAATATGAATATGAAATAACTCGGTGGATGTCGCTATCGTTCTTTCAGGAATTTTATTCATGTCGAAACATGTTTATTCATGTCGAAACTTGTTTATTCTTGTTTTGCAGCCTAGAAGCCTTCATTTCCGTCTCTATTTCACACGCCTATAAATAGCTCAGCTATGCTTCGCTGTACTTACTCTTAGTTTGAACGGGAATGAGTATACAACTTCTTTATTCAAAAAATTTGAAATATTTTGAAAAACTGAACAAAGTTTGGAAAATGTTGAAAAATGGAAATTTTTTTGAAAATAAGTAATCGTGCAAGTTTGTAATAAGAGCCATAAGCATCTTGATCACCTTCAACGTCATGAGAACACGAGTTTTCGCGCGACAAATCGCTCTCAATGTTTACTCTCCGAAGCGAATTTCACGCGGCAAGATATGTGTAAACATCTAAAGAAATACCATGAGAAATCCGATATATTATGCGAAGAGTGCGACATAACGTTCTGGGGCTGAATACCAAAAACACTTGAAGGCGCACAAGATCGTTACTACAATAAAAGAACAATTGACCTGACAGCAGCAGCACCAATATCATCTGATGCTGGTGAAGCGAAGAAGCGGCGTATTAATTGTGAAACTTGCAATGTGGTGTTTACTTCAGCTAAAGTGTATGTTCGACACATGGAATAATGACTCATACCAACAGATAGTTGTAACCGCTTGTCATGGATTGTTTTCAATTAATGCGGCTTTCAAGAACAGAGTCGCGACGTATCGGATCGAAGCTCCACCATCTTCACCAGTTGATAGTGTATGCTTTTTGGATTCGGTTAAGGAAAATATAATTAGTTTATGTAAAAATTATTTGAATGATGGTGGGGTTAAGACTGATATTGAATTCTTTGGTTTCTATATGAAACCTGATGTGACAGAGATATCTGAACTACGATCATTCAATACCAAGTTCGAGATTATCGTTCTTGATACGGATTTAATCAAGTGTACGGTTCTTCGTATTTTGAGTTACATAAATCGATACAAAACAAGCATTCCACCATAAGAATAAAAAATAACGAAGAAGCGTTGCATGGTTAGTTGTGGCAGCGAGTTTTAAACCAAGAAAAATATCAAATTATCCCCACTATTCGAGTGTATTGAAGACAGAAGATATTAAGTTTCCAATGAAACTGTGCAATATTTAAAAATTTGAAGATTTGATTGAAATTACTGTGAATGTTTACGGTTTGGAAGAGAACACAGGAAAGAAGAAAAGGGAATATAATACGTTTGGCACTCTTCATTATACATCATGTAAGCGAACAACTCATGTTAATTTACTTGGAATCCGAAAAAAGTGAAAATCGAAAAAAGTGGAAAATAAGGCATCATAAGTGTACGAGCGATTTAGGCACATATACCATCCGATCCATTTTTGGCGCTTTGACATTAACAGTTTATCAAAAGGGATTCTCCGCGCCTATAGCGCGGCCAGAGGATGCCTACTACATTGTCTGCCTACCTACTGCCTAAGCCTACGGCATTACACGTGCCTACGGCGTAGCAAGTGGATGCTTTGACTCTCTATTTGATAATTGCATTACCATTTATAACATGCGTCTCTACAACTACAATAGTTATTACTACAACTACAATAGTAATATTCTCTAGAACTACAACAGTTATTATTTTTTTTAACATCACGAAGTTTTTCTGCCCCTACCTGATCCCCATAAATAACAGATGCATGTATTATAAATAATATCGCGCTAACAAGCTCGTAACTAATTACTTTACTGTAGAGATGCGAACATACGTATCATCGCTACAAATTGTTCATTGCTATTGTAGACCACAGAGAGGAGCATTCATTTTTGCGTGTGGGCAAGCGTTTCCTTGCGCGTAAAGATTTAGCTAGCGTTAGCAATGTGTGTCTACTTGAAATGTAGTCAACTTTTCTCTACTCTCTATAAATAAAATATGCATATATTAAACAAACAAACCTTCCGGAAGAAACTCTCTAAATGATACTGGAAATCATATGAAAATCCGTACGCATTCAAATAGGCAGACGCGGTTAGCGACTTCATTATATATATATATATATACATACATATATATATATATAGAGAGAGATAGGGATGTTACATTGTGTGATAAATTTATTTCTTAATTAAACTAGTCTAAATTAAACCCTAACAATCCTTTATAA
>WYDF02123067.1:0-23314 GCA_009867245.2 Adranes taylori
GCGGGGAGGCTGTAATAAACTTATCCACTAATAAGTGAAACAGCATTAAGGGTTTAACAAAACCATGTATTGTTCTTGTAATTATAAACACAGAAACGAAAAGTATTATTCTACAAATAAAAATATCCTTAATCGTAACAAAAACCTTAAATCATTTCTGACTTTATAGCGGTAAACAAAATATATAGTAAATAAATCAATAACAAAGCCAAATGGTTTTGTTACGCCGTAACAAAGCCAAATGGTTTTGTTACGGTGGTGCAAAGGCAATATTAATAATGAAAAAGCGGTGCAAATGAATATAGCGGTGCTTGTCTAGTACAACAAAAATGCGGTGACACAATAACCAAACGGCGAAAACGCGAGAAGCATGTAACTGCGGGATAAAAGCAATCAATCACAATCAAACAAACAATAAGGGTGAACCTAAATATACTATCATCGGATGACGACAATCTCTTAATATACGGTATGGGTCACGGGTATTCGCAGCAGGTTATAAATCATACATCAATATATACACCATAGCAGGTCACAGGTAGGGTAGGAACATTCGGTATTTTCTACTCACAGTTAGATATACAAACGCAATTACGGAAGGGTGAATAAATCTCAATGATATGGAAATCTGATAGGACAGGTATACTCCGAAGTTGCTACTACTCACAATAACACCCTCGTGAACTTAAGTGTTAATGTCACTTGAGTCACCAAAACTAATGAAAATTAGTGTTGGTTGTGCTCTAGCTAAAATGGAATCACTACCGGATATCAGCGACACTACTGTGAGCAAAGGTGTCACTGTCACCGAAGTATAAACAACTAACCGCTGTGAACATAGGTTAGCGTTTGACACACGTTAGTGCAGGTAGCGGAATGGAAAATCACTATGGATATCAGCGACACTACTGTGAACAAAGGTGTCACTGTCACCGAAGTATCAGCAAGTAGCTACTGTGAACATAGGCTAGCGTTTGACACACGTTAGTGCAGAATGGAAAATTCACTACGGATATCCGCGACACTACTGTGAACAAAGGTTCACTGTCACCGAAGTATCAACTACTAACCGCTGTGAACAAAGGTTAGCGTTTAATGCAAATTAGTGCAGGTAACGGAATGGAAAATGGTAATAGTTACTTTAACGGATATATATACTCTACGACGGAAACACTATTAGTCACAATAGCGTCCTTTTGTATTTAGACGCTATTGTCGCCCAGCACTCAATACCAATTCTTACATACAGAAGTCAATAATGTGTGCATTAAGTGAAAAAGAAATAGGTTAACGGAATATTAAAAGGAAATACAAATCATTCAAAATACATACAATTAATAATAATTAACGGTATATGATATAGCAATAGCGGTATAATAAGTATTTTCAAAATGATATTTTCAAAATTGCTCTTATCAAATATATAAAACGGTGACCACTGGCTTGGCTGCTGGCTGCTGTTGTCGGACTCGGGAGGGCCGGATACCTACCCCTAGTTTTTTTGTAGGAAGTGGAACCTAACACTCTAAAAATTCGCTCTTTTATAGTAGACCATGCACACACAACTTGTGTGGAACAGTGGACCCTACTACAACGATATACTAGCATCTCCTACTCAAGTCCAATATTAAACATTCATTTTATGTCTAATCATACGGAGATATATTCTGTCTCTTTCATATTCACGCGGTCATCTATATTATTTTCATGCTCGCACAAACAGTCGATACTAACATACATGACGCTATATATCAATATATACAGGCGGCGCAGAGACAGTACGCTTCTTTCTGTCTTATTTAATTGGTCATATATTCCTTTCTCTTATACGCGCTACGCAATTGTCTAGCAAACAATAATATCTACGAAATGTTTACGTTCTTAATTCGGAAGGAATAATTATTTAATAACTCTAAATTCTTTTTAAGCTACACCTGCTACTTATATTTGACATATCCTAAGTATAATATTCCTATTGTATTATTTATTAAATGTCTTTAAGAAATAATCATTTTATTTACAATATGTTACAACAAAACATCTGAACATTGTTTATTTAGTTATGACGCGTTTTAATTTTTACGTATTACTACAGAGAGATGGATGCAATCTTTTTGACTAGAAGGTTGCCAACTTGAGATACGTACATCTATTTATTTTATTTAATCACGGAATATAGACAGCATTATAGTAACATCACTTTGTTACAATATCTAAAACGTTAAATTAAATATAATTGGAAGGCAAGCAGGTCAGCTAATTTCGTGAGGCAACCCAATTAGTTTAGGTGTATTTGAAAACGCAGAATGGTTTTTACTGAGGAATCGTTATGCTGAGAGTAACGCGACTACTGCACTTCTGCACTCCTGTCGCAGCCATTCAAAACTTTCATAACTTTTTCTTCAAATGGCCACTGACTGAATGATGCTTAAGAACTGAATCAATGTGATGGACCCACCACTCAGTCAACAGATATAATAAAAATAATTTCAATATAGTTTAATATTCTAATTTATTAACTATGGTTTTATAATGTTTAAACTTTGAAGTAAATCTATTATTATATTTAAACAATTAGTTCAACTGTAAGAAATAGTTCAACAATAACAACTTTTAATGATAGTGAATTATAATACAAACATTAATTTCTTACCAAAACTGCTACCCTGTTCTAAGTTAAGATGAATTTGTCTTATAATAAGTTCAAATGAATATAAAGTATGTAACAAGAAAAAATCTAGTTATTAAAAATGAAATATTAACAGTAATTACTTCCTAACTACATAACACTTCAAAAGCAGTTATTAATTCTTATAATGTGAAATAGACACATAATTTACACTGGTCAGCTAAGTAATTAAATCTACTTCTAACAATCAATCTAATTAAGGTCTCACGTCAGTTGACCTCCTTTTTAAAAAAAATTATTATTTATTTTTAAAATTATTTTACAAATTAAAGATTTTTGATTTTGTTTTACTTATTATATTTTCTTACTTACAAAATTATATAAATGACACTTAAATAAGTTTCATAATTTGCCAAGATAAAGCTATTTGTTTATATACATTAATAATTAATTAAATTTCTTTATTTCATATGATTAATACATTTACGATTGCCAAGCATAAGCGATCGGTTTACTTGTTAAATTTTTTCTTATTTATTACATAATACTTATTAAACTAATTATGCAAGATTAACAATAATGGTTTATACTTTAATTATTATTTACAACATTTAAATTAACTATATTTCTATATCATCCAAGTTTAAGATGGCTGCCGCGTTCTACATTGTATACGTAACTCTCTACACTACATGCTCTTACGCTATTATTTGCTTAATACTAAAATGAACAAGGTATCAGCGCAATCGCTGTTATTTAGATGGTTTGCTGACGTGCATTCGTTTCCATGATGACGGACGAACGAATATATACGAATTGTTATTCCGGGTGTCTCCGCTATTGATATTAAATTGATCGACCTGAAGTTGAAGTATAGAGATGCGGGTATATATCTATCTAATTCATATATTTATTTGTTTATCAGAAATCATTTGTTTAATTTGTATATCTCTATGCATCTAGTCTAATTAGAATATTTGTCTAGAAAATTATATAAAAATTCTTATAATACACAGAGTGAATTTTACATATTATTATAATAAGATCGTGATTAAATATCAAGAATATATTTATAACTTATTCAATTCTATTTGTAACATTTTTTGTTTGAGCACATTACAGTAATGCGCTATGAAATCTGTTCATACTATTTGAATAACCCTGTATATCATAATAATTCACTTGCGGAAATAATTAAATAAAATAACTTCGCTTATTTACAAGTGCACAATTGAACAAGGTACATGTGTTTACATTCATATTCTTTTGTATTCTTTAATATATCTATTATGATCTGATTATAAGATAGCTTATTGCCTGTCAAATTTTTTATTGTTATCAACACATAATTATGATTTATATGTTTATTAATATAATTTTGTTTTTTGTTTGCTCTAGTTACGTAACTTTGTTCTATATCATATTTCATTTCTCGCAATACATTTCACTATACGCCAGTACTCAAGCAAATTAACTGGTTTCAAGCAAATTACCTAACTTTGAATAATGATAAAACTAAATGAATGGGTTTCAGTTTACGAGAAGTAGATGAGTCAGTCGCATATGATGCTGTGAAATTGCTAGTCTAGGGTTTTATGGGAGGTGTTTGTTTGGTTTTCGATTTTTTTCCCTTTTCTAATTTTATTCTCCTTTATCTTTGTCTTTTACATTCTGGGAGGACATCATCTAATCTAATCAATACTCCTTTATTGATTTTAGTATATCTGGAAGGTCCTCAGGGGGTGCCTGAATGTTTTGAATAATTGGAGCTGACCGATGAAGCAACATTCTGCGTGGTAGTTAACTGCGGTGGTAACTGGCTTTCCATGTCGTATTAAAGAGTTTGGTGAGCTATCGGGTTGTTTTCGCGCACCATGTTTAGTCGGATTTTTGAACTGAAGAGATTTTAGGCGATTTCTGATAGGCTCGGTAAAGCAATATTTGTATTGAAGTGAAGTGGGAAATCGGAAGTGTAGCCTGTGAATTATCGAAATATTCTTTATTCACAGGTTGTAAGTCTAAGGTCTTGCGCATTTGAAAGACTAGAGTATAGAATAGCTCTGTAGATAATCAGTGGCCTTATATAAGTTTTATACAGTTTTCGAATGAAAGCTTCTAAAATGGACTCAGAGTGTTGAAATTAGGTTAGGGCGTTTGAGCACTTTGGATAGGGCGTTATTTATATCTGAGTTCTAATTGACAATTCTATTAAAGATAAGGGCTAGTTTACACACTTTGTCCTGTAATCGAAAAGGTTCATTCCTGAGTCAGACTTGAATATGATGGCTTTTCCGAAATTTCTTTTTAACGTGGTTGGGCTGTTAAATAAAGAGAGCTTTTGCTTTACTAGGATTTGGAATGATGCGCCTTTTTTGTGCTCATTTGGATATATTATTAAAAGATATTTACAAGTGATGGTTTGTCGTTTTTGCCTTAAGGATACATGTACAATCGGCAGTATCCCAATAGGCAATGGATATAAGGAGTGGTTGGAGGTCGGAGGTCGTACATTATGTACAAAAGAGGAGCAAGGATAGACGCTTGTAATACACCAACTGGATGGTAAATAAACATGGAGAATAGATCACCCAGTTTGATTTGAATCGTGCGATCGGATAGGTATGACTGGACCATCTTCAGTGTGCTAGGGTGAAGGATGTGGAGCTGATGAAGTTTCCGAATCAGCTTAGTATGCCATAGAGGGTCGAAAGCAGAGAAGTATCTAGAAATACTGCTAAGGCACAATGATCACTGTTTAGTGCTCTACTTATGTCCGTTTAAAATTTGGGATGTTTGTCCATTGTAGAGCGTGATGATCTAAAACCGAATTGGTTGTCTGGAAGAATTTTGTTGAATTTTAGGCAGTTTCTTAAGCTGAATATGAAAATTATTTTGTAAGTTTTTCCTAAGACATTGAGGAATGTGATAGGAGTTGAAACATGTTGAGGGTCTCTACGTGTTTTGGGATGATAACCGTTTGACCAGGTTTTTATTTGGAAAGTGCCCGAATAATAGGCATAATAAACTAATTTGATAAGAGAATTATTATTTGTTAGGTATTAAAATAATGTTGTTTAGAATTTATTTATTCCTTTTTTGCTTTCATCTCTTGTTCCATAGATTATTGATAACTAAGTTACTAGTAAATAGAAAAAACGTTTTCTGCTCAAACGTTTTGTGTCATACAGTTTTCTATATTGGTACGAAAAGAGAGCGAGACACTCGCATGTCACTAAGTTCACATGGTCCCAAAATCTAGGGCCTAGGCGCATTGCGTCCATTTGATCACCTATTGCTCCGCCCTCAAAAGTGTATCAAAATACGTGTACTGCTAAATAAATAAGCCAACAAAAAAATCTATATTAATATATGAAAAGCATGACATTATATTAAAAGTAAACAACACTTTAGCATAAAAATTGAATGGAATAATTTAAATTTCAATGCGTTCAAAGAGAAGAGTAACCAGTTGGAAAATGAACGAATAAAAATTGGAGAGAATGAAACGAAGAACCCTTGAAAAAGACCTATCCGAATTTCGACCCATTTAACTGACCCAGACCAACTGCTTGTGTCTAAAGCGCGTTCGCTTTCATCTTGCGCTCTGCTAATCGCCAGCAAACAAATATCAATACTCATTTCCGTATTCATCATTTCGCTTTGCAACGGTTTGCGCCCCGTCGTTCTTTTCGGCTCTCTTTTCAACAGCGATACGCACAGGTTGTTTCACAATAAGATCAGTGTCAAAAATAAATAATTCTAAATGGATACGTGCATGATTAGAGTTTACATAATATTAATATTAAAACTATATTGAATTAACCCAAAATATAGTTCTACATAAGTTCCAAAGTTTCATTTTTATCTTTTTTTTAATTTTTGAACAAGAAAAAATTATTTTGAAAAAAATTCTGGTAAATTGTTGTTCTTGGATTTAAATTGCGTATTAACGGATTGCAGTGATTTCAATACAAGAGACGTACTAAGGTGATATAGAAAAAAAATGTCAAAACATGAAACCTATATCTTTCATATACCTATCAGTATTTTATACCTATATGATATATGAAAGGTGTAGGATTCATGTTTCGACAATTTTTTCTATTTCACCTTAGTACGTCTCTTGTATTGAAATCACTGCAATCCGTTAATACGCAATTTAAATCCAAGATCAACAATTTACCACAATTTTTTTCAAAATAATTTTTTCTTGCTCAAAAATTTAAAAGTATAGATACAGATACCAAGAAAATATACCAAGTCGTATACGTTCAAGAATTACTCCTAAACTATTGGACCGATTTGCATGAAATTTATTACACGGGTACACATAACTATTCTGCAAAAGCTATTTTTTAAATTTTTTAATAAATCCAATATGGCGGAAATGTGCCATTTTTTTCACAAATAATTCAGTTTTTGAACTAGGAGGCTGAAATTTTGCCTCCTAGTTCAAACATATAGCACACATATAGTGGTGCGTATTATGCGTCGAACAAAAGAAGTCTGATGTTGGTCTTTTACAGAACACGACGTTGCCACGTTCAAAGTTTGAAAATATATTTCAACATATCTCAAAAACTCTAAAAGATACGACATTCGAATAAACTTTGTTTTGTAGTCTGCCTAAAGCCCCTTCGATTGTATTTGAAAGAGTTTCTTTCTAAAATCACAATTTAACATATATACAGGGTGTTATTTTTTTTTTAAATTTTGCGCTTGATTTTCTCGAAAAGTTTCCTAGATTTTTTTTTTTAATTTCTTGTATCGAGATACTCATTTATATTTAAGTGACTGTGGGAGTTCAAGAACGGCGGACGATTTTATACCGGAGTAATTTGACCTATAACAAAAGTATTCTGCTCTAAATATTTCGGTTCCTATAAAAACTGGAAAAATAAAACTTAGGTAACTTATGTAAGATTAACGGACCTCAATTTTGCTAATATGAGGAACAAGTGAATATACTTAACCACCACCGATATACTTGTCACCGATTTGGAGCAAGAAAAAAAATTTCAATATAGATTTTAGTTACACCCTGTATATTTTTATATATTTTGTTAGACTTTGTTAAAATGATGCGCCACTTGATAGGTGTGACTCTATTAGTACCAAAGATGTAGCCTTTAATAACGTAAAACTCTGCAACTTGTCGTCATGGCAACAGATATTCAAATCATATATATATGTGAGACCTAGATTATATCACAAAGTTAGAGAAAAAAATATTTTACGTTGAATGAGACCTATAAGACTATGAAATTTATAGGTGCTTTTAAAATTGAATAAATGTTGTTATCAGTGACGGGTGCACATCATAACTTTGGGAGGGGCCCAAAATTATAATTTATTCAGAAATTCAGTTTCAAAACTAGAAGACTGAAATTTTGATCGCATATTGTATCTTGTATTATGCGCCAAAAGAAATTAGTGCCATGCCTGAAGTTGCTATAGAACGCGACGTTGTCACGTTTAAATTTTACAAACTTTTCTATATATCTCACGAGCTATAAAAGATAGGATACTTGAATAAACTTTATTGTATAGGATACCAAAAGCACGTTCAATTTTATTTGAAACATCTTTTGTTAAATTACAATTCAACATATTTACAGGGTGTTTTTTGTTTTGTGAACTTTGCGATTCATTTACTTGCGATCGGCTATTATACTACAATAAATATATCACGTCCTATGAAAGTTAAAAAAATAAAACTTGGAGAATAAGTGTAAGACCCAGGGTTGCGCTAAGCGGACACGGGGACAAAGTTACTCGAAAGCGGACTCTGAGAAAAAGTAAGTCAAAAATGGCAACAAGCCAAAGCGGGCAGCAAAGCTATTTACGCCATAGGCAAATATGGGGACCTGGAATTAATGAGTTGACGAATTCGAGCATGGACGAATTCACAAGGCCAAGGAAATCTGGCGTGCGAAGCACTCAGACTGCTTTTTTAGAAGTTAGCTGAAAACAGAGTCAATGTCGTAGGGCATGGCAAATCGGACAGCAGAGCTATCCACACCGTAGGCAAATACTGGGAAAAACTGATTCACGAGCGTAGGCAAATATGGGGACCGTGAGATTCATAGGTAGGCGATTTGTCGACTAATGTTGTTTAGTTTACACTAAACAACTATTGTGCTAATTGAATTTAATATACGAGTTATAAGGTGATATTCGAAATTAAATGGTTCAACTTTTGTTTTATGCAAGATATGTGTATAATAAAACTTAGGACTTCCAGTATGTGAAAAATGGGATGGCGATTACATCTACGAATTTTTTAGCTTTCATAGGAACCGAGAAATTTAAGGAAATGCAATTTTTTCAAGGTCAAATTATTTCAACGATTAATCGTTGGTGCACGATTAAACATAGAACGGTTTTTTATAATACAATAAAATACAAAATCGTTTATTTGGCATAAAAAACCCCATTACACTGCAACTATATTATTTATTTAGTTGCAGTGTATCAACCGGAATTAAATTACTTATTCCATATATTTAACCACATTATCCAATATGAATAACTTGAACTTAAAACTGTACATTGCAAATAAACCGCAATTGCACCCTACACCTCCATCCACCGTCTAACCATTCACTGTCTCTTCCTTCCATCTATTTTGAATCCTTCTCCCTCCTCTTTCCTTCTGTACACATTCTTTTCCCTACTTATTAACTATTCCCTTTCTTTTTCTTTGTTTTCTTATTTCTCCCTTTTCTTTCTTTCTTCCCTGCTTTTTCTTTTTTACCCTCTTCCCTTTCCGCCGTTTTCTCCCCTCTTCCACTACATTTATCCCCTTTACTAGCACCTCCCTCTTTCTTCTATCGATTTCTCCCATGATTTTTACCATTATCTTCCTTTCCATTCCCCTTTCATTCATGCACCTTTTCCAATTCTTCGCTTCCTTTTTTTTGAACTACATTCAAACTTATTTCCTCCTTTATCTAGTGATCCCATTCGGTTACCTTCTCATTGCACAACTACATTTCTTTTCATCAACACTCGTCCAATATTTATTCACTCTTTCTTTATTTCCACATATAAATCTTGCAATCCTCCTTTGCTCCTTCATTCTAATTCCTTCCAACATGTAATCCGGCATACCAATGTTAACCAATGTCAATGTCAATGTTAATTTATTGTACTTTCAATTATACCTGCATTCCTTCATCCTCACACTTCTTTCTTGCTCTTCTAAATCCAACAACATTCTCCGCACCGCCCCCTCGCAGATCCGATCTTCATTCATCTTTTTATACCATTCGTCCATCGATCATCCACATATCTCATATATCTCTTTACGATTCTTCACGCAACTATTTATGACTTCTCCATTTCTTGCGTTTATTAATATCTCTATATATACTCTGTTCACAAGTCTCCCTTTTTATCCAATCATAACTTTCCTTTCATATTTGATTACTTTTTAACACCCGTCATCCATATCTTGTGTTCATTAAACTCCTGTATTACTATATCCGACGGTGTATATCTGTCTAATCCCAATATTCTTTTCAAATATTTCAGCCTCATTCAGTTTTCTTTCTCTCTTTCACCGCCCGTACCTCTGCCCCATACATCAATAAACTCTTTACACACACTATACATATAGTGGGGGATTAGTGTGGGGATTAGTATGGAGAAGAACAAAAAATATATTTTCTCCGTTTTTCTTTATTTTGACAGAAAATGACCAATTTGGAAATTAAGTTACTTTTCGAGATATGAAAAATTTATATTTATTGGAAATAATTTGATTGAAAAAATAGCGAATAAAAAGAACTAATATTATAATTAAGGATTAATTAATTAAAAAATGAAAAGGAGATCTGGAAATAACTGAAAGAAACGTAGTAACTGGAAAAGGTAGGAATGAAAGTATGACATGAGTGAAAGAATGGGAAAGTAAACATAAAGTTGGAAGGGATGGAGAGGAAGTGATGGAAAGAAATGGGATAGAGAATTATATGTTATGTGAAGTAGAGGACGAAGTGAATGTAGATAACATAACGGTCGAGGAGGTGAAATAGGTAATAAGAGAAATGAAGAAGGGTAAAGTGGCTGAGTCAGATAGAATTCTAATGGATGTGTGGGGTAATATGAATGAGAGTGGAGTAAAGACACTTGTAAGGCAATTTCACGAAATATGGAATAGTAGAAAAGATTCGGCAAGAGTAGTGAGAGGGAAAAATAGTATGAATGGAATATATAGGATGTTTGACAAGATTGTAAATAAGAGGATTATGGAATTTATGAATGAGAAAAACATAGTTGGTAAAACTCAGAATGGCTACGTGAAGGGAAGAGGAGTGATAGATAACATTGTTGTGTTAAATTATGTAATAAATCAGGAAATTTCACAAATTATGTTTAATGTTTTTCGATTTAAAGACTGTAGCTGATAACGTTCAGAAGAAGATTTTATGAAGCAAGATGCGTAAGTGGGTAAACTTGAGAAATTAACTAGGATTGTGAAAGGGTGTATGAGGATGAGGATAATGAGAGTAAGGATAGGTATATATATGAGGATAGTATATGAGGATTATGAGAGCAAGTAAAGGTCAGAAAGTGTCAGAACGGTTCAATATAAAGAACGGGGTAAAACAGGGTTGTCCGTTGAGTAGGACGTTATTTAACATATGCTTGGCGGATTTAGATGAGGTATTGAGAAAAGAATAGCAAGAGGAATGGTGGTAGGAAAAGAGAAAATATGGACATTAAGATACGCGAATGATATCTCATCCATGGCGGAGATGAAAGACGAGATGAATGAGATGATTGAGAGAGCGAAAAAGTATATGAAACAAAGAGGGCTGAGTTTAAATACGGAAAAAACGGAGAGTCATAGTATGCAATAAAAGGTGAAGGGATAGCGGGAGGCATAAGTTATTCTTGGATAGAAGGAAGATAAAGAAGGCAAGACATTTCAAATATTTAGGATATATGTTGAGCTACAATGAAAGTAGCATTGAGGACCTAAAAATGGTGCTTAAGAAAGCAAAAGGCGCGATGGAAAGGTTGAGGTGCGTGTGGGCGAGAAAATTTGGTGATCCGATAAAAATGAGGTTATTGATGTGTTGTGTTAGAATTGAGGTTAATGATGTTGTGTTACTCATGTGTTGTGTTATGTGTGGTGGATGTATCTGTTACAAGCAAGTCGTTATACTGGGTGGAAGTGAAGGTGTGGAGTGTAAAAGAGAGGATGGAAATTGAAGAAGTAATTGCTAGAATGCTTAAGAGAATGATAGGTTTAGAAAGATCAAAGCCAACAGGGATAATAGCGAATGAGTTGGAATAAGCTAATAGCATTTTAAATGTTGGAATAAGGCAATGGTAAATTAGTAAGATTAGAAAGGAAAGTAATGGGGATGAAAATGATCGGATGGCAAAGAGAGTGTTATGGAAAAGCTAGGAAGATGGCAAGAAAGGGGCGAATATAAGTGAATGGGAAATAGATAGAAAGTGTGCAATAGAAACGATGGGGTGATCGAGTGATAGATGGTTTGAGAAAATGTGGAATGCGGAAGAGAGTATGAATGAAGTGAAAATAAGAATGAAGGACATAGTAATTCAAGAACAATGGATGAAGATTAAAGACGGCAGGTATAATAGGAGATATAATTATGGAGCTAGGAGATATCATAAATATGGAGTGTGTACCAGATTACATGAAAACTGATATTAAAATGGAAGAAAAGAGAATGATCTAGGTTTAGATGCGACTGTGAAGAAAGACGAAATAGATTCTGAATGGAAAAAGAGGAAGGGATGTGTAGAATATATGGTACATGAGAAGAAAATTTGGAGCGTTGGGTGAATGGTTGTATAGGAATTGAATGAAGCGATATAGAAAGGCACAAAATGTACGGTTGTGTTTAGGAGGCGGTACAGAAGGAAGAGTAATTCTGAAAAGATTTATAAAAGAAAAAGTTAGATAAAGGAGGGATTGAAGCGAGATGTGGGTCGGATAAGTCACGGCGGAGAATCCTTTACAAACCCTTTACAAACCTCTTCATTCAGAATTATATTGAATTTGAATTATTTTTATTGTTTTTATTTTGAAATGTAATTTGTAAAAGTGAATTGTGATTATTTGAATGCCAATGAAGATATTTTTCTATTATACTGATATAAAACTGGGGTTGATTTAAAATGGTTGATTGATATTGTTGATATTAACGCTTTAGGCAGTTTTCATTACTAGTACGCTACATTAGAGGCTTGTTTTGTATATGGGTATAATTCACAGTGTGTACAAAATATTCATGGCTAAAAGTAGAAAATTACTATCAAAATTAATTCAATACATTTAAAATTTATAATAAATTATGTCTACTTTATATCATACATACACGAAATTTCGTGCTTGTTCTCAGAAATTTCTAAATCAGATCAATGTGCGATAGGAACGCTTATGCTTCTGCGTTTCATCGTATTGTCTTTGTCTGACCGCGACGCTTTAACGCTAAATTTCAAAGACGCGTCGCCTGACGACGTCTAATGCTTCCACCTTAAAAACTTTTCCTCTCTCTATGAATATAAGGAATTTATGTAGATCTATAAGCCACATGGGGAATGCAAAAGACTTGTATTCCAGCAATCGATGTTTCAAGAACAAGTTGGTGTTGGTCGATAGTAATGGACGAATGTATAAATACAATTGTATAAAAACACAAAAAATTTGGGTAGACATCTATTTCTTTTCATTGCTATCCACTCGGACCTTACCTCAACTCGTTCTAAAACCTCACGATGATGTCACAAAATTACAAAATTGACATTTCACGCCAAAAATCAAATTGGGTAACCTCCAAAACATAAACCGGAAATGCCGTGTCATCTTAGAGTTTTAATCAATACCCTGTTTATATTGAGAAATGCCAAGCCCATCAGTAGCCATCAACCGCAGAGTTAACCTCTTTATTGTAGGCAAATACTTTATCACCGAGCTATTTTTTAAATTTCGCATTTTAGCTACAGATAGAATTGTTTTCGCCTTCTTTGTAGCCGATTCTCCTCTTTTAGACCATTATTATTTTTTTATTGGACGTAGGGCATAGGCCAAGTGTCTGACACCAGTCACTACCAGGGTATCACTTGCGCATTCTTCATGGTAGCTCTGTGCAGGTCAGGAATTTTTCAGCAGCTCTCCAGTGTGTTCCCGATTTTGCCGCTACTTCTATTATATTCCTCGGATGGATATCCTCTCCTAACATCTCTTTAATATTATTCTTTCTGTTTCCCACGAGGTGCATTCAAAAATTGTGTGTTCCGCATTATCATTAGGGTTTTCGCAATGGTCACATTGCTTTGCTTGATAATTGTTATCTCTAAGTATTTCCCGAAATAGCCATGACCGGTGATCATTTGTGTCGGGAAGAAGCTCAAGTCGCCGTGTTTCCTATTGATCCAGGTGCTTATGTTGGGTATATGTCTCCGTGTTCACTCTCCTTTAATAGATATTTCCCGTTCTATGTGCCACTGAGCCATAAGGACTTCTCTAGCATTAACGTTTAGTCCTTCGGTTGTTTCCTGTTGGTCTTTTTGCGTGCGTATCATTTGACGCTCTTTCATTCAGAGTTTTAGTGGTCGGATACCGGATATTACGTTCAGTGTTTCTGTTGATGTCGTACGGTACGCGGATGTCACTTGCAAAAGGGCGGATCTTAGTATATTTGCGAGTATCCCCGCAGTCCTTGCCTTGTCCATGGTTTCTACACATAGCGGGGTGACGTATAATTGTATACTCTTCATTAGCTTATAGAGTATATGGCTTTCTTGAGTTGCTGGTTCTTTCATTATAGGTATCAATCTGGATAGATGGGAGGCTTTCTTTGAAGAACATTCCGTTAGTTCATGTAGGTGACTAGAGAACCAAAAGCTACTGTCTAATGTAACTATGAACTACTTTCATAACTTTACAACCTTTATTTATTGCCCCTTGATATGCATATTTGGAACTTTGCACTTTCTTTCTCTATGAGAAGGAGCGCGTCTGCTTTATGAGGAGCGATCTACGTTCCTCCTACGTTCCTATAGTCTACGCTCCGACATCCACTCTTCTATGGCGAATAGTATTCTATTAATTACACATTCAAGTTTAGCTGGTTCCTATGCTGGTGATATTAAGTTTACATTGTCAGCGTATCTGACTAACTACACTCCTGTCTGGATTGTCAATCTCATGAATCCGTCATCGAGCATCTTTTTGGCCATTTTTAAGACTACTCTTCCTCTCAGGTGAACAGTGATTAACCAATTTTTCATCCATTATTAACCAACTTATGAGTCAACTCAAAACTCGGCTTTATTGCTGTGAAAATTTGCTAAACACACGACTGAAGCATTTTCATGACGTTGTTTTAGTTCCATTGTGGGTAATGGCGGTCTCATGGCGATCTCATGGCGGTCTCATGGGTAATGGGTTGCTCTCAGCTTTCTCATGTCCAAAATTTTAGTCAATATGCAATCTACAGAACTTTTTGAAATCCCTACCATGTCTGTTACCTTGCGCACTTTCAATTGGCGATCATTCAATACAATTTTGTGGATTTTCATCACCAATTCTCCATGGCGTTGTCACCTCATTTGGTTGGCCACTGCGATGTTCGTCTTGTCAACTCTTACGGCCTCATTTCAACTTTGCCACCCAATATTTTATTGTTCTAAACAAAGAATCAGACTCCCTCAGAGTATAGAATGTAGCTCCACTTTGATATTAGTCGGACTAAGGCCTTTCAAATAGAAGTACCAATTTTTCCATGTTTAAAAATTCACGGCAGCCATCAGGTGTTCACTACTGATGGCTGCCGAACAAGTACCAAACAACTTCAATTCAAACTTAAGCTTAAGCTTTATTAGGTTGATTCTTTTTACCAACCTAATAGACATTCGTTTCAAACAACAACCGTTATCCTACGTCAGGTCTACCACCGAATGTAACGGCCATTTGCCAACTAATGGACCAGGGTGTTTTGCAAACACATAAAAGGAGGTTCCGGAAACACATAAATTACGGAAGGAAGCTACTATCGGCATTGTTAGAACAAGTTGATGGTGGGCAGGTTGATCTGATGACTAAAGCAAAAGCTGTCAACGTTGGGTTGCGGCTTTTAATTTAGTCATCTTATTGGATCTTACAGCTTATTGGGTTGCAAGAGCCTGGCTTGATGTAAATGCTTCAACAATTGCTAAATCATCTAAATCAATGAAGATGAGGAGGATCCAAAAATTACTGAAGAATCGTTCTTATTTTAGTACAACGCATCCCTGGATGTGAGGAAATGACTAGAAAAAAATGTATGTTGGTTGAAGGAAGACAATGAGTGGATTCTAACAGACAAAGAAATTGTTGCTCTTGTAAAAAATGATGGCATAGAAAACCTGCTGTCAATCTTCCAAAGTGTCCCATGAAAATGGAGTAAAGGTCCTAGAAGTCGCTATGGCATACCTTGAGCATCAAGAAGAAGCTATGGGGATCGATATAATGATGCTCTGAAGATGGCGCAACTTGGCAGCAAGAAAGCGGCAATCATCGTCGAAACAGATGAAAATCACTACATTTTTCACATCTTTATAAAGTATGTACATACAGATCTTTTAATAGCAGTAAAATTTTAAATAAACCAAATAAATGAAGATGGTAACCTTATTCAATCTACGTCACGAATTACAACTACGCAACTCAACAACTCCGAAAATATCAGGGAAATTCTCGTGCAACATCAGGAGAACTACTATCGGATAATTCAGAATGCGGACCGTTCCGCAGTTATGTTTGCAATTGACCATGCTTCTGTCGTCGCGTTTGAAGTAAAACGGCATAAAGTTTTTCGCATACGGGAAACGGTCAAGTTTTAAAACAAAAAAAATCGATAAAACTTTAAAATACAAAAATCGAAATCCACAAAATATTGAAATGAAACACGCATAAACGCAATTCTTTAATGAATAATCATAATATTTTCAGTTTATGTGTATGGATTTAATAAATAATCGTTATGATTAAATATTTTATGACCTGTTCCGTTAATAAAAATTGTTATAAAAAGAAATCATAGTGTTTCGTTACTATATTACGTTTTATATACGAAATTATATTGTTTATTTATTTCTGAATTGAAATATATATTTGATTTTTAGATTTGTATAGTGGATATTTAATGAACATTGCGTAAAAATTCATTAAAGATTTCAACTATTTTACAAGGGTAAAGTAAAAGTTTCACAATTTTCTAAACGATATTTCGAAATTAAAAATTCATATACAATTTCGCCAACCCATATTTCTGATGCAGAAAGACAGACTATGTACTTCCAAAAGTAAGTCGATCATGTGTTGATCAACTTAGTTTATAACTAGTGTTACTATGTTGCAATCAGTTTAACATTCAATTAGCTGAATATGATCTGCGATTACAAATATTTATTTATATGTTATTTTTAAAACATAACACACTGGAAGACTTAGGACACGAATTTAATCGCTCTCAAACCCCCATTTTGGTCAAAATTTATTTTATAGTTACAAAGTAATTAGAAATATTTAGTGCCAGGTTAAATAATTCATGGGCCCCTAAGCTATCCAAATCTTGAGGCTCCTGACTCTACAAATTTACCAAACAATGTTGATCCAATTGTACCAGAGACTTGTATTATTATTTTGCAGTAAACTCTCTCAAAATGTCTTTAAAATCAATTCCCTTGAAATATCGAATTCACTAGATATAATTGATAATAAATTCAGTTTTTCTTTTTTTTCATAATTGATCAATGATAACTTTTTAAGAATAATTTAGAGAAAGTACGTTTTCCAGTATCATTTGTGATCATCAGGTATGTGTAGATTCGTAGGGCATTCGTCACATTTGGAAAGGTTGATTGCACCTTGTTTTCAAAAATTATTTTGTACAATTGTGATGCAGGCACTTTGACATACCCTCATTGTGACAATAAAATACTTGAAGTGCACCGCTTCATCATCAAACTCGTATTCAATATCCTCTGGACATGGTTCCCGAAATCTTTCATCCATATTGGTAGGTATGTTTCAACCTTGAATTTTCACTTCCCCGAATTTTCACTTCATTCGCGTCTCCCTTGCCGTGACGTCTTTTCCTGTTGGCACACGCCTAATTTCATCAGAATATTGCGCATTATATTTCGCCTGATTTGCCTCCTCCTCATAATCCTGAAACATTTCACGTTGTATTTTTAAATAATCCAGGAGAGATTTTTAAAGATTCAGGACTTTTAGGAGTTCAATTGATTCTTTTTGAAGGGTGAAACTTAAAGCTTAATTCGGTTCAGAATCACATAACAGAATCACATACCAGATGCCTGCCAAAAAGATATTCTCTTTCTTTGACAGATTATTTAATAGACATTTGGCTTCGTGCACTGTCTCTGGCTTTTTATTAAGGGAGTATGCTGAGCAAAGGAATAGAAGGAGCGAACATTTTTATGTTTCTGATATAAACTTGTAGACCATTGTAACATCCGACATATTGGTAGCATTGTCGTAAGATTGTCCTCACAGGTTTTTTTTTATCAGAATGCCGCATTTGGCTAAAAAGAATGCCCTCCTTCTTCTCGAATGCTGGCTTAAGCTTGATTCTAATGTGCTTTCTCCTGCAAGTATTAATTCTTACTGCATTATAATTACGCTGTTCAAATGAACTTTTATAATACATGACGACTATCTTTGTAAATTTAATAATTTTTAGGTCTTTTAGCGACACTTGGAGCTTAATTTCCAGAATATCTGCTAGATCATTCAGGTCAATGAAGTTCTTATATGTTAGATACAATTAGGACCTGAATTACATGCTTTTTTGACTTTGAGTACAATCACAGAATGAGTCCCCTTCGTTTTGAGTGTGACCAGTAAGTAATAAGGAACTTGCCCTCAATCAAATTTATTCGTTCTAATATTGTCACAGCGTAAGCATAAAGACTCACGAGATATTGGTTTTTCTGCTGGCCTGTGTAGTTGTCACTAGAGAATCTGGCATCTGTTACATTGTCCTTAATTTCGTTTAACATTTCAAGGAACTTCAAAACGCAGCTTCCTATTTCTGCTGAGCCTCTATTTGCGTCTGATTCTTTCCAGATATAGCATGTGCCATTTTTTATTTTCAAGTCGATCATTGTTAAGTTGTAAACACTGAGTTTGCTGACGTAATAAAAAGAAGACACTGGCCAATTGGACAAAGAATAAGTGTTTGATGGTCGTAAACAATCACTTCTTTATAATCAGAATTGTTTTGCAATGATTTGCGATTCGTATTCTTCTACTAATTGGTTCTGCTGTTCAGAATTTGAATTTTCGTTCAGAACAAAATTCACACTTATGTTGATCCTGCTGAACATGACATAACTTCCCGGTTTCATTTTTGTTCTCCCAGCCTTACTCAAAATAATCTCGATGCAACTGTTTTACTATTATCAATCTTCATACTTCCATTTAGTTTGTGCTCTACAGAAGTTGCTTTCAATAGTTGGAATCGTATTAATATCGCTCTGATGGAAGCTTTTAATTGTGGAGGTAGTGTCTTATGAAGGTCATGCTTGCCACATTGGTGTTCAAAGACACTCCTAGATTTTTAGGAAGAATTGTTCGTATAGTGCGATTCCTGATGGGCTGTGTGTTTTTAAAGTAAGTGTTTCACACGTTTATACGAACTTTATTAATAACAAAGGTAAAAGCATTATTGTTAATTTGTCGACTGTTTACATTTAGATATCTGTATTGAGGTGCTATGGATGTCATGATGTTATACAAGACGAAATGAAGATCATTGGCGCCCCATGTTTCTCATAAGTCCCAGAAGCATTGGCTAATTTGACGTCTGTTTTCATCATTTATTTTTGTTCCACAATGTAGTCTGCACATCTGCCCACAAGGACGGCCCATTTCTTTTGCAGGTACAACTTGTTTTATTCTTGAAATTGACTTGTAGCTCTTTCCTAAACATTTTCATCTTTTCGCCTTATTTTTAGCCCGGTTTTCTCCGTGCCTCATTCTTTTCTTGTCTTTCTGCTCAAAAGTAGTAGGTTCTTTTACTTTCCTCTTTTGGCCACTGCCAGATATTGCACTTTCTCCACTAAATGTTGTGGTGTTCAGTAAATTAGAAGTTTCAGCATCATTAGATACATAATCAGGATCCACCTAACTATCCTTTATTGGTCTGAACTCCTCCATGTATTGTTCCATTTCTTAACAACCTTATCAGAGTTACAAGGCACAGCAGGTTTAGTCTCATCAGAATTAAAAGGCACATCAGATTCCATCTTATAGGATTACAAGGTACCGCAGGTTCATTGTCCTGAAGATTACGTGTACAGAAGGGTTAGTCCCATCAGAATTAGAAGGCACATTAGGTCTTTTTAGGATTATAAGGTACAGGAGGTTCAGTCTGCGCAAGATTACAAGGCACCGCAAGTACAGTTTCATCAGGATTCAAAAGTATAACAGGTTTAGTCTCATAAAGATTGAAATGTAGTACATCAGGTTGTGTCCCGCTAGGATTTCAAGACACAATAAACCCAGTCGCATTATAATTATAAAGTATAGCAGGTACAGTTTCATCAGAAATTCGAGGCACTGTATGTTAAATCTCATCAGAATCACAGAGTACAGAAAGCTTTGGTATATCTGTTCCATTCAATTCCACAGTGATTTCTTAACAGTGGACACAGTGGTGCAATAAAGTTCACTCAGTATAGCACCGGTTTCCCATAATACAACTGGAAGAGTGCTCACATCAAGCACCATGGTTTCAGCCTCCTTAGAGTCTTGTGCTGCAGGCTTCGTTTCTACGATAGTGTTTAAAACTAAAGATACTGTCCGCTCAATTTCCTCCTTGAAATCATCGGTCCCCATTACAGATCCAGTATAGATCTCATTGTAATTTAGATCTTCTCATAGTCTCCTAATATTCTTGTGCTGTTCTATATAAGGCTTTGTGGAGCTTTGGTCTCCTCTTGAGAAGCACCGGTGTTCGTAAAATGCCTCATTTCAGTTGCTATGGCTTTCAGGGGATGTTTCTAGAATCCGCAACATCAAGAAAAATAAAATTGTGTTAAAGTTATTTCAAATCTAAAACCTTTATGAATAAAAGAGTTGTAATCATTCCTAAGTTGACACAGTTTACTGTTTCTAACGACTTTTTGCACTTTCCAAGTTGACTAGTTGCTCTTAGGTAAATGCAAGATTAGTTCTCCTCGGCTTAAGCCTAAAAATAATTTATTTCATCTATACCCTATTGTAAATAACCCTTCAGAATGTTAACTTGAAAACTGTTATAATTCGGAAAATACATGCAACTGAAAATATTTGGAAACTTATTCTGTTTTTAACACGAATAAAGACATAAGTCAAAATGTGTCAAAAACAAACAAACAAATAAATTAATGATACGATTCAAGTGCTTTGGAGTGTATTATTCAAGAATAAAAGAACACAGTACTCCTACCCTAAAATTTGAAAACGTTAATTGATCTTTACGAAACCATGACGCGTTTCGGGTTCATCAAATGCCCCATCTTCAGACTTAAAATTTGATTCACAAAAGAACCGAGGAAGAAAAATACACACTTAAATGTGATTCCAAAAGAAACAGAAAATTTTGTATAAACCTGATTTACACACTAGTATAATTATTAAATTTGTAGAATAATAAATTAACATAAATTCTGAATGCAAAATAAGTATTTTTAAATTTTAAAACCCATTTTCAACCCCATATTGTCAAATGTTTAAAACGTTAAATGACATTTTTCGAGTTGTGTCATTTTTAAAATACATTAGTTATAATAGAAACTTGCACACTTATCGAGTTGTGACGTTTTTCCGACATCATTAGCAGCACACTTGGACAGTAACTGCAGCACAACTCACAAGTGTTTTTTTCTCTTGATAAATGGGTAGACACTTAACACCAATAGAAAAACCACACTTCTGCTCTCTGTCCGCAAAAATGTGAATCAGACTTATGACACTTTTCAAGAACAACGTGAGTCATATTTCACCATGTGTGGTAAAAAACCTAAAATATGGAATTTTTTGATTTGTGACGCTCTTCTTCCGAATCGGCCATGTATTAGGAAGTGACATAATTTCAAAATGGGCATTTTTTGAGTTGTAACACTGTTCTCGTCGGGGTGTCATATGTTCTTGTTAATACTTCTATTAATTATCTTAATTGGTAGTCCAAGCAAAATATTAACATTTATTTTAATAATTAACGCATTAAAACCATATATGTCACGTGATTTACTATTACCCAGTAACAAAATAGCGGACCTAACTTCATTATATGAAACTTCTCTAAATTTAGAGTAATATTATTAAATTCTTCCACATTAAGCTTTATAGAATTAATGGATGTAATTAATTTGTGAGGGGTGTAAATTAAATGATCTTACGACATAAAAATATTAAAAAAACAGTTTTCGAGTAAACCGTTCCAACTTCAGAAAGCACGAACAGTTTTCGTAAAATTACAGTTTTCGTAAAACAATTATTCTTTTTCTCGAAACACATTTAATATTTTAAAAATCACAAAAGATTTGAGCAACTACCAATATTAAAATCTAAAGCCATCACTGACGAATTTATTAACTTGCAACAATTTTTGCATTGGCGCAGTAGTTTTTGCCACAGAAAATTCTTACAATGCCTCCTTGTGTTGTATAGGCTTTCGAAGTTTTATGTTTTTAGTATTCATAGGAACAGAGATATTGGTAGTAGTGCTTTTTCTCAAGGGCAAATTATGCTAAATTTTAGTAGTTCGTTTTTTTAACTTGCTTATTCGTTAGAGCATTGAATGATCTTCCGACACAAAGTTAAAAAGTTCGCTAGGAACAATAAGCGAGAAAACTGTTCCAGGAAGAACAATTTTCGCAAAAATTACAGGGATTGTAATCCTACTTCGCGGAACGCTTTTAATGTTTTTAAAAATCTTACGTTGTCAAAGTTATACCCTTCTAAAATTATAATCTAGTGCCGCTATTGACGATAGCACCAAGTCACCTCATGAACCTCAGAACTTAACATATTTGCCATTATAACTTTTGCCGTATGTAGTACTATTAAGCCACCGTAAGTGTTTAATGTAAATGACTTTGGAAACTATCAAATTTATTAATGGATGGATTATATTATATTCGTGGATGTTTATTTCTAATTAAATAAAAAGAAACATTTCATCTTATACACTTATCCATTTATTAATTGTTGGTGAACGTTTTCGGTTAAATAACCATCATCAGAAGAATAGACTACAATAATATTACTTAAAATAAAAACAATACTTTAATTTTAAATAAATGTAATGAAATGACATTGAAGAAATCAAAATATTTGAAGTATTAACTTTAAACATATGCATAGAAGCACTATTATAAAAGAAAAGAAATTATGTTTCAAAATTTCTATAGAAAGATATTTCATTCTGATCTCAACTCAAAACCATATTATTTAAAGATTCAAATTTTTTTAATATAAAATAATATCATTTCGTTTTACTATATTTTAAATTTTGTATTTGTGAATTGGAGATTTTTTATATAAACTAGTTTGCACTGTTATTAATACAAAATTATTAATGTTTTTAATTAGTTTTTAATTATATACATTGATAATTATATACAATGTTACTAATATAGATATAT